>JABASC010000555.1:0-36891 GCA_019776185.1 Plutomurus gul | reverse complement strand
GTCTTCTGTGTCCCTTATTGAATTTTGAGACAAGCTTTTGTGCTCTATCTTCCATCGATAGAAAATAGGTTGCTGTGCTAGCTGCGTGTGTGTGTGTGTGTGTGCATGGATTGCCAGCTTTTTATAGAAATATCATCGAATTGAATAGAAAGTGAAACCGCAGAGAGAGCGAGAGAGTCGAAGGCAGAAAGAGCGAGAGAGACAGGAGAAGACCAGACGAAAGCAGACCACCCTGCGGCCCAACCACAACACAACACACTAGGAAAGCATATCAGACAGATAGATAATCCTTTTTTGCCCTTCCTTCATGTGCATTCTTTCGTGTGAGTCAGTGTGTGCACTGTAGGGAAAAGCTGCTGCGGCGCTGCCCTACCAGTGCCTACAAGAAGAAATCCTATAGTACCGTCGACCGTCTCTAACCCTCAACTTGTAACTTATATAATGACCAGCACACGGCATTGCATTCAATCCAGTAACGAACTGGAGCAAAAATGTAGAGAAATTCTACCAAGAAGAGAAAGGCTCATACTTTCACTTCTGAGAACATAAAATACTAACCGGGTGCAAGCGAAGAAAGAAAGAAATGGAGAAAATAAAAGGACCGTCCGGTTTAGCTTATGCTTTGGCTATCTCTGCACTGTATAAACTAGTGGTACACTATCAATGGCTACCTAGTTTGCTCTGTTGGGTTTGGCATACCATTACAAGTAAAAATGGAATGAACGGGTGTGGAAATGCACATGGTCTTTTCAGTGGTATGCTGGTGATGCTTTGACCATCAGACACAGTGTTATTATTATTTTTTCTCATGGAGCTGTGGCTGTGTGGGTGCAGTGCAGCCGGACCGTAAATAACTCACGCACACGGTCATTCTACTGATAGTCCTCATTCGATGAGACACTCGATGACTATATAGCAGTCTTTTTCTGTTTCCATCCCGTTGACTGTTTCTTCTTGGAAGAAAGCCTCTCTCTCTCTCGTTTACCGATCAAACCTTATCGATTTAGCAATCTTGGACGGTTTCCTGGTCAACTTCACATTCAATTTCGTATGATTTGGGGGTGGTGGTGGACCGACCTCGTGGTGGCAACCAGTCCAACCTGACAGCCTTTTTCATATTTGACTGGAATGCTTAAGAAGGAAGGGAAAGCGCACCGTGTGTTCTCTACAAATAAATAGAACGGGATTTTCATTGGAAATGAGGAGACATATGGTCATTAATTATTGAAATCGTGGGGAGGACGTGTCTTTTAAATTCCCCGTACCATTAGTGCGGAAATTTGAATTACTAATGGAAAATTTGACACTGATGATATATTTTTATATATGTATTGTCTGTCTGTGTGTGTGAAAGTGTAGGGATGTGGTAACAGTAATGTTGGTGCTAGAGTTTAGGGCGATTTCAGTTCGATAAAGGCGATTGAATGTCTTCCTTGACAGTTTCTCTAACCATCTCATTTTTCTGGAAAATGTTCTCATTGAAAATACTAGTTGGAGACGTTTTGTGTGTGTGTATGTGTGTGTGGAGTGTGTGAGTGAAAAAGCCGCAATAACATTTCCATTTTATTTGATATACTCGTGTGTACAAGTAACAGAGGGTAGATTATACTTTTTTATCTGGTGAATGGTTTTGGGCATGGATTCTTTTCTTCTATTGACTGCACTTGATCAATATACAATAGAAGGGAATAAAAAGAGGAGCGACACAGCATTCAACATTCTTGTGCTGCTTCTCTGTAGTTGTGCTGTTACTGCTCGTACAATCAAGATGGATTGAATAAGTGATTGCCCCTTTGGGGGAGAGATTGACAGCTCATTTCCTAATTGAGTTGCTGTGGCCATGCAGTTTTCTTTTCTCGTAGCACAGTCTTGTAGTGTAATTCTCTTTCTGTGAGCGAAAGATGGATTGGGAACAGTTTTTTGGTGGAAAATGGTTGTTTCGTCAAGATAATAATACCGAGACACACACAGAAGTGGTTTTACGAGGTTCAGCTTACATAAACTGTGGTGTGGGACTGTCATGTCATGTCCTGTCTTCTCATTGTCTTGCCTGCTCAGCTCTTCCATCGAAATTCGATATACTGCCACACCATCACGCACTCAACCACACACACAAACAGTTTTTCCATTAATTTTATATGACTTGGAGCCAGCATGTTTATACACGTCGGCGCTACCTTCTACTGCCAGACCCGACGTCCCTCTGGGGAAAATAACCTCACACACACAGAAAATGGACATCTCACACTGTGAACTTAATTATATTTTCGGAATTTTTATTTACTTTTAGAACCACTCCCTTCCCCAATTTTCAAAAATTAGACGCCATTAGAAATCTAGCGCATTATTTTAAATAATGGCGTTTCTTAAAATGATGTAGATGTCGATTTGGTCGTTGAATTGTAATCATACAATATTTTTCAGCCTTCACTCTTATCTGTTGAGACAGTCAATCATACAGATAGCTTTGAAAGACGAGCACCTTACCACCTTAAAATATTGATTTGCAAAAGAACTGCAATTGAGTTTAAAATTTCGTCCTCCGTTGGGACATTTCAACCATCACCGTGCATAATCCATTCGGATTTTTGAGTGCTTCATCAAAAGTGTAATGCCATCATCTATTGATGACATGACCGAAAACAGCGTTTTAACTACCGTTAACATCGAAATGAAACTGTCATTATGAAATACGAACAGTTTTCAGTAATTTAATGCAAGGTACAACGCCGAGTAAAGTGAGAATACTTGCTCGCTTTGTTTCCAGGAATACTTTTAAATAGGTTCTTCATTTTAATGTGCCATGAAACATATTTGTAGATACTGCAAACATAAATAGATCGTGTTCCTATTCAAAATACTAAATTATGGATGTCCTTGTAAATTATTCGTTACTCCGACTTACATAACAATTTATTAGTGCTGATGGTTTTCCAGTACATTTAATCGTGTGATTGTGTTGTCGGAATACAGCGAGCACAAATATTTTTTGTAAACCTGAAGCACTGTGCCACTTTCTAATACGTCTAATAGAGTTAGAGAGTACCGTTAACTACAAAATGCTTTTGAGTAATAAAGAATGTCAGTGTCCATAACCCGAGGACAGTAATATGTCTTCACATCAGCAGCACATCAATTTGCAAACAGTCCGTCAGTCAAATTTGCGATCATTTATCATTGAAGGGGGATCAGAGGCTTTCTCGCTTTAAAATATTTATTCTTTGCAAATATGAACCTGGATGTGCACACCTTAAATTAAACACACTTCGTAAACCTATAGGTACTTTACTAATGGCATCTTGTTTCTTTTAGGACACCGACGTGGCCCGCATGCTTTTTTGTGTGTACCTGCAGAAGTACAGATATTTATGTAAGGTTCCACTTCTTTTAAGTTCGTGCACGTGTACTTCTACACTTTGGCCAACCTTGATGGCTAATGTACGTAAGTGCGTCTTTCACTCATTCATTGATTGCAGTGAGTGTGAAAGGAAAAGAGACAAAGTGACACGAGACAGCGACAAACCGAACCAGTCAAGTCCTTCCACCGCAAGTTCAATAAGCGGGGGCTTTGACAGAATAATGAGCCTTGAAGGAAGGAAATATTCTAATATACAAGTGAAAGCTGTAAATGCCTGTCTGAGTGAAACTTCTTCGTCTACCGTCTACTGTAAATACACATAAAAAGAGGATGGGGTTTCCTATGCGTAAATGGCTGTTGGGAATGCATCAAAATAGAATCTTGAGTAGTTCGTAGTACAAGTATAAATAGATGTTGATAATTAATAGGTGAGCACAAATGGAACTGTTGGAAGTACATAGTATCTTTAAATTAGATTCCCAGTGGGATCTGTAAAGTTTAACCGGAAGTGCGGCTTTTCACTTGTCATTAGCATCTTCAGAGCAATCATTCCTTTTCCAGTGTATTTCCTTCTTCTTCTACTTTCTCCCCGCATTCTCGTACACACGAGCAGACATTGGATTTTCCCATATGCGTGCGTACACAGTACATTGGTAGTAGACATGGTAGACACACACAGGGAGAGATGTAGAGTGGGATAAAGTTAACTTATGGTGACTCAAGTTCTTAAATTGCCTGTCATTCAATTCAGTTGGAAAATCTGAGATTGTAGCGAGCGACTGTGACTTTTCCTCACGTTCAACACTTTCTCTATGCAGTAGAGACTACTAGAAGTCTGCAGTACGTAGTAGGCACACGAGAGACAACTCATCTTTCAGATCCGGTCGCAGAGTAGAAGTAGTCCTAAGTAGAAGAAGAAGTGCGCGAACATTATACAATGTTATCCTATGGTACAGCCGCGGATTGGATTACTTAGTTGAAGGAAGACTAAGATTCAGTTATCTTGTCTGTCTCCTCTCTAAGCTTTCCGTACATGAGTATTAGTACTGCTTTGTGGACTTAATATTTTCTTGTCTCCTCCATTCCCGTTTTTGGTTAGGACGGCTACGATTTTCAACTCAAAAACATTTCCCTCACTCTCTCACGCAGTCAGTGCACAGTGCGTGTATTACTACTATATAGTACAGTGCAGATGGATAGGAGTCTGTCGTGTGCTGTTTTGCGGTCGTCTGTGCACAAGTGAAGCCGCCGGAGAAAGTTCACAGTGTGCAACGAACCTACTCAAGGGAAAGTTTCCAGCAAAAGCCCGAAAGGCTTCCGATACGTTGTGGCTTTTTCGCACCGGAGGAAAAATGAACGCAGAGTACTGAAGTGCGTGTATAGACTGAGAGTTAGGGCAATGGGGAGGACGAACTTTAAATTTGATTTTTTATGAAGGAGGAAGTGGATGGTGGAAATTCGTTCCTTGTTCCAGGGATTCTCTTCTCTCCATTTTAAAATTCTAAGCTAGAATATTGTATATTCCATTGACATGAGGCGCAATGATATTTATGCACATTGGCATGATTCAATTTCAGCCTAAGAAGATGGAGAAACATCGTGCATGTAAATGTAATAAAAGAGAACGCAATAAATTCTGCATATCACTTGAAAGAAACTTTCTGCATAAAATGATGCATAAAAACTGCATTTTGCATTTGATTTCTTTTAAGTAAAAATGGGGAAAAGTCAAAATATCCTATGCGTGTTGCTTTGTTTTGACGATTGGCTTCAGCCAGTCCCTCAAACAACTTCGATCAATAGCACTGCATTCAATTTTTCTAAATGTTTCACCCTCGAACACGTAAAGCTTGCAACACATGGACTGATGTCTTTCTGTGCTATTATTCTTTTACGTATGTTTGTGCGTTGAAGGAAAAAAGTTGTGTTTTCCATTATTTTCTAATAAAACGGTGCAACGAAATGAATATTTTCTTCTCTGTCAAAAATGTTGCACAAAAGAAATGAAAAAATATTATGCAAACTTCTTTCATATTGATGTGCGTTCATTTTTGAACTATAATTCTCTCATGAAATACTTTTATCTGGATGGTTTTTAAGGCATCGTCAGTAACTGTAATATAATCATGAGTACTTTGAAAGTTACAGTCAGACGCACATTCATATAATACAAAGCACATTTATTTTTCACAGACTAATGCGCTCACTACGACTCAAAAAATTGTAAACAGCAGTCGAAACAGGAATTTATTGTTATGCATCAGAACACCGTATATAAAATTGTGAAGATATTCTACTTACTGTTTCTAAAAACAATCAGGTCGAATTTGTCTCGTAATGTGATAATACAAAAACGCTTTGTTTGGGGATGAGATGCTTTTCATAGTCAGATGACTGTCACGGTGATATCCACATTCAATAAATTCATTTTATTTGAATTTCACCAATTCGTGTGCTCTGATTACTTTACAATTACGTTTACAATTATTGTAAACGTCACCGCTTTATGACCTATTACAGTTAAAACACCTTATAACAGTTATTATGCGATTTAAAGAAAATGGAAATTTAGTTATTCGCTGTTGAAGTGCAAAATTATATCCTGAATACGCAATGAAGAATCCATACCTTACGCATTCGCGGTGAGTGGTCTGCATTAGTACAAAATGGCTTTCTGTCGTATTTTAGTACAAAACACATTAAATACATTTGAATTTTAGTTTGTTTTTAAAATCAAATTATTTTACATGTTTAATATGATCCGCCTTTTGTATGTACACTGTAATAGCTCACCATTCTAATATTATGTAGTAAACGAGCAAAGTATGTATTAAGTAAGGTACAGTGCTCTGCAGAAATGGGAAAAGTCTAAGTGTTCGCATTGTAAATCCCAAGTTGAATTATGTTATGTACACAGGAATGTCACATCATATCAGAAGCCAAGTGATTCAACGAAGAGTTACATTTGAAGCTGGTCCGCAAATCACTGTGAGCTTACTCTCAAGAAAAGTCTGTACGATTCAGCTTTTTCCCTCGTTGCTTCGCTTGGCTTACTATAAATACGCGAATTGAATTGAGAAATTCTTTCTTCTAGTGTACTTCATACACGTTGCTACCTCAGCAGAATATCTTCTCTCTGAACTTGTCTACTCGTCTATGTTCTCCTCCAGGTTACGACTACACGTGCAGCTTAGCTTCCTGTGCTACAGACTATGACGAATATTCATAAATATAAAAAGTACTGGTGAATGCGTGCAGAATGCTACGCAGAATCAAAAATATAATTGCATAAGAATTCTTCCTGCAGATTTTACTGCGTCTTAGATGTAGAAATATCATTCTAAATAAAAAATGGAACGAGTTCGGAGTTAAAGAAATCATTTAAAAAATCCTGCTCGATAAATTGCTTATGCAAATGTCAAAAATCGAATGGGTGGCCTTGCTTGCTTTCTTGAGCACGCTATCCTAAATATAAGAATGGAAAGAATCAGAAATAACCATTTAAATTGCAATGTCTGTACGGATGAGTTGACTTCAGAAAGGGAATAAATTGACCGTTGTCAGTTGACGTGCACTTCAAGTACTTACATATGTGTATTATGTGAAGCTTCCCTCTCGCTCTCTCTCTGCACAGGGCTACCTATCTATCTATGTCATTCGATGAAGTACGGTCAGTGAATAATACTACAGCTCTGAGAAAAATGCAGCACATAACCCAAATCATAGCTCTCTCTCTTTCTCTCTTTCTGGAGGAGACCTCCAACAGGAATACAAATATGATTAATAATATGCACAGTTAAGAAAAATATCCCGATATAATATTAGTGACTGTCCCTGGGATTTATGTGACTGTCTGATGATATAATGGAAAGAGTGACTGCTGCGTCGAGGATTATCTAGGATCCTCGTCGAACAGAAAGGGAATATTATTACATTATAACATCCACTACTGCAACTGGAAACGGAGGTAAACTGTAAATATAATTCTCGTGGATTGAGTAAGTAGGAATAAGTAGAGGAAAGACAGGAGAGGACAGGACAGTGGAGCTGAGCTCTGAATCAGTGAAAGTAAGAACAGCACAGAGAGAAAAGAAACTGCGAAAATGGAGGAGAAAGTGAAGGGAAGGCAGTCAAATTGAATCTGGCTTCATTGTATTATATTGTGTAGAATTACATTAGATTACATAAGGAAACGAAACGAGCTTTAATTCGATCTGGTGAAATATATGCTGTAATGTAACCAAAGTGAAGTAGACCAGACCAGCAGGATATATATTGTCTACTATTAGTATCTCTCTCTATCTCTCTCGCTCTCACTTCTTTACATTATAGTACACGGTAAGGAATAGAGCTTAGGCTAAGCCTAAGAGAGACCGACTGGAGTAAGTTAAGGCAAGCATGGTTTAGTTCTGTTGAGATTGGTTTGGCTGGCTAGAGAGTAAGATCTACATTTTAGACATTGGAAGTCTAAACGAAGAAGAAGACTATATGGAACTGTACAGAGAGAGAGAGAGGTACGCCTTTGTATGTCCGCACTGTACGGGAGTAGTGAGCCAAACAGATATATCTGCCGCCTCGTTGCACAATAGACTTTGTGGAAAATCAATGTCACATTTAGGGCCAAAAGGCAGAGCAACCCCTGCAGTACTGAATATTTATATGCCTATATTTAAAGTTTATTTCCTCCTTTCTGTGTCTGTGTGCAAGACTATGTAGATACATTCTACCACCACTACAACAGCTACTACACATATTGAGTTGAACTGTGAGCAACCCAAATTCACAAAAGTCTTCTCATTCAATAGGCAAATAGAATATGCACACACGGGGAAATAGAGGAGAAAGTCATACTATTTACTTTTCACTTGTCCTGACTTTCACTCATACCTAAATCTCTGTTATGCTAGTAAACTTCTCAGAGCACACATACAACTACTGTTACTGTCTTGTCTGCACATCCATTTCTCTGTATATTTGTCCATGTTAGACGAGACGAGAGACTTGGAGACTAGGGCACACGAAAAGCAACAGCAGAGAAAGTTGCGAAACATTCTACAGTCGTAAGGTACAGGAAAGCTTGAATTGAAAAACAGAACAGCATCTACTCTCAGCTTATGCTTACTACACGCTGTGGGAGCGGAAGTAGGAATTTATGGCACCGTGTACATAAGTATAGGGACATGGAAGCTCATTCTATGCAAATAGCGTGCACATGCAGATGCTTCCTGCTTTCTCATTGCTGCAACACAAAGTGCACTGCAAAGCTCAGCCTGGGACTTTTTCCGCTGCTGCAATGATGCTATTACGTACATATAAAAATACTAGAAGATTACACATTTGCAAGAGTGAAGTTATAGGCTGGAGCTTGAGACAAGCTTGTTTGTGCTCACGACACGGCATAATGTCATGGGTAAGGTGTATTATAGTACGTAGTGTGGCACCAGTAGTCGTAGTAGCAAGTGTACACACCAAAAATACAAATGAAGGGACAAGAGGAATGGAAATCCGGAGCCATTGCTACAGGAATAGATAACAGTGCACTGTTATTTAGTACCAGTGTCGTTTTAGTAGAAATGTAGCAAAATGTATGGCTATAGAGAGAGTAGGGACGTTGAAAGGGAGCAGTGGAGAGAGAAAGCAAAGAGTCTTTTCGGAATGTCGTGTGCAACTGATGTACTGTCTTGTTCAAAGGGACATTGCCACTACTACAACTACTACACAGCCAAACTCACAATAACTTACTCTGAATGGAATGCAATTTTATTTGTTTGTTTCAGCAGGGGAAAGCTTATTGTTCCTGCCGGTGCAATTTATAGCTTCGTTGAGTTTCACTCAATGTCTTTCTGGCCATAAACTCCTATCGTATTTTGTAGGTAGGTAGGTAGGTAGATAGGTGTAGTAGTTGGTTGCTACCTTTCTTCCTTTTAACTTATGGAAAGTAAGTAGCTACATGCACTTTGATCTGTGACTCTTTCTCATGCTGAAATAATGCAATGTCTTAGATGTTCGTCACGAGACTCACTGCATACGTTTTATGCGCTTTGTGCTTCTTTTGTGATATGCTATAAGACATGAATTCCCTTTCTTATCTTTCTACTACAGCAAATAGGGTAAATATTTCTGTGATTTGAATTTCTACGACTTACATAACAATGGTAGATTTATAAGATGACTATTGCATTTCAATGGTGGAAAATAAGAAGTACATTTTCATTATCAGTCTACAGACGTTTTTAGATCCTAAGGTAATAAAAATATATACTGTTAAGATAGGCTGAGCTAGTTTCAATCCTGAAGTTATTGTAAATATTTATTAAGGATTTGCCAATTTCCAAATTTTCTCCAGTTTATTTACAAAAGTGACCTTGATGGTGTCATAGTGTCTACCAATAACTAAATCAAGGTTGGTGTACTGTATCTCAGCTTTGAGCTGTAAATTGTACTTTCCTGTTAATTCAGTCAACGTCAACGGACAGGTCATGGACAGTTGCCTCTCAAAAATAAATACACTTAGATAAGGTAGGTTAGGAAGGCGTGGAAATCTATCTCAAGAGTAAACAGTTTTACTTGGGTTAGGATCTGTAAACAATAATATTTGTGGAAATGTGGATCGCTCTTAGTCAATGAGGATTTCCAATCAATCGATCGAATGAAATATTTAAGTATTTTTCCACTGCTTGCAAACTTGCTTGCAAAACTTGCGTGTCAACGCTTACAATACGTATATTTATATATGTAATAAGGATACTCCTTGATGGTTGTATTTGTTTAGGATGTAAACAAAGCATGTTGCGAAACTCCTCGTGTTTCTAACTCCTCACATAATAATTCAATATTTACCAAGTTCATTTTATGTTTATGAGTTTCAGATACGATTGGGTGTGGATTCACCCGTCACTGGACTTTCCCATTTAAGGTTCCACTTTATAATCAATTTCTATTTGTTTCTTCTTGCAGTCTAACAAAAAACGAATGTAAAAATTTAACAGATGACTCACACTGCAGTAATTAAAAAAAATCGTCTTCCTAATACATTTATCGCGAAACGGTGGACAATTATAATCGTTGTTGGTAATTATTGATTGAAACAGGGGAAAAATTCTGGTGACAGAAATAAAATTATAGTAATTTGAACTGTCATTGAGAATCTTCTAATTACAGCTTTAGGACACGTTCCCTATTCCCAATACCGACTATTAATCATACACATCGAGTCATCAATAGTATATTGTCGTTGGGCGAGTTCATGTTTCTCACTGACTGTGGTGCAAGTGTTCGTTGGTTTATACAATACAAAATACATTAAATATAATTACCGCCAACAAGATTCTATAAAATTGCCCTACTACCATGTCCATTCTAATTTCACTGTGCCATTTTGAGCCATCACCACTGTCGACCCATTACGTCCAGCCACACGCTCTGACTCTGTCACTCCATTACACAATTATAATAACTGTGCATATTCAAACTAATATCCCTACGTACATACAAAGTGTGCAATGCAGCAACCTCGAAATAGACATGTGATAGAGCAATGGTCGGGAAAACCCCATTTTGCAATAAATTTGCTCACAAGCAGCACTCGTTCAGTTTAGAAATGCGAAAACGCTCGCGACGAACAAAACGACTACAACTTTGCAAAAAAGTCTGTATAGTACATGTATATAATGTATGTATATGTAGTATTCCTACACCACATAACATGGCTTTTGTGATCAGTCAATTTCTAAATTACATTTTACTGTAAACGAAGGAAAAGAATAAAGAATGAGGAAAGCCTCTATGTACTGTTTAACCTTAAATTGTAGTTCTACCCGAATAGAAAATCGTACAAACTGCGACACACAAGAAGCAGATTTTACTGGTGGTGGTGGTTGTGGTGGTTATGATACACAGACATTTATTATGCGATGACAACTAAAGTTTTATATTATATTCCCAGTCCAACCATCTGACTGACTGACTGAGAGAAGAGAATAGGAGAAAAGACAAGCCAAGAAGCGACAGGACAAGAACAGACAAGACAGACAAGCAGCCAACATTCACAAAGCAGTCAAGCCAAGTCAATTCAAGTCTGTCGTCCCTAGCCAGCCAGCCAACTAGCATAGGAGCCTAGTAGTAGTCACTCAAGTCACTCAATTGTATTGCATTGTGTGCAAATCAAACTAGAAGCTCATACATATGAGCAGAGCAACGGTTATTTGACTCTATTGCCATATCATATGATGGAATAACCTTTTGTTCCGTCTTTATGACTTGCCTTCCCTCATTTTATTTTACTAGTCGACGATTGTCTCCATTTTTCCATTCCAATGCAAGACAAAACGTATTACAGTATTCGTAATGGTGTATACGAGCAAGTATACTAACTGCTTACTTCCCTATATTACTTATATATGCATGCTGATCCCATGGCTAACAATAAGTAAAGCCAGCGCTCTCTCTCTCTCTCTCTCTCTGCGGATGTTTTCTTTTCACGAGGCATAAACAACGGAATATGCGTCTTGGACAGGCGCCAATCATTCCCCAGCAAACGATTCAAACTCTCTCTCTCCATCTCCGTACCAGCATTTACAATGAACAGAATCCAAAGCCAGTGACGATTCGCTGGATGACAATATGAAATGAGTACTTACAACTCTGACTTTATGTTGTATTGTTGCATTGTGCTTGATGACGACTGCAAGAACTGTACTAACCATGAGATCTTCTTTCTTTGTCAACTATCACGATTTTGGGAGGAAAAAAAATCTCACTGAGCATGATAATAAGTTGGAAAGACACAGGTCTCCTCTCTCCATCCACCATTGTAATAATAGAGTTGTTTGTATAGTGGTTACAAAGGACAGTGGCCCGACACTCAAACAGTTGAATATCAGTGGCAAGGCTGAGCAGTAGAACTATGGCCGTAAAATAAACTTGAATATATTTTCCGGGGGAGAAAGTTACAGTAGTCAGTTAACTTTCTCTCCGCGGCGCACTTTACTAGTTTAGTTGACTTTACTGCATTAACAACTATGGACTCATTCCTATTCATTTGGCCAGCAATACAATGGCGAGTGTGGAAGTGTTTTCGGTTGTGGTCTCGGAGTTTGACTCATCTGTTCCTCTGCTGTTGACGATAGCAGTAAAGACAGCACAGTCAATCCTATTACCATATTAAGCCTACTGAACTGGTTCCGCTCACTGTGAAAGTGTGCGGCTCAGATTATAATGGGGTTATTTCCTTTTGTGCGTGCCTCTAAACGTCAAAGAGGAAATCCCATCTGATTTTATGAGTTTTAGATTTTGTTGCAGATTTCTAGATTTCACTGCGAGTACTCATTTTTCCTACTTTGTACTAGAGGAGTGTAACTGAAACGTGGTGTCACTGTATCAGCCACTAGGACTGAAAAGGATGCTTCAAAGTTAACGAACAGACAAACAGAGACATTCCTCATTGTCAGCGTGATCAGTTGCGGGAAAACTTTCTCACTGTACTGAAGTAAAAGCAAAGCCGCAAGTGACCTGACATTTCTCCACCTCTCAAGTTTCCCTCTTTGTGCGAAGGGAACAAATGTACATAGCAAAGCGGCCCCTCAACTAATGAGTATGTGTTCTATATCAATCGAAGCAGTTTTTTACGCTGATTTCAATGGTGTAACTCGTTCCCTTCATTTTGAGTACTTTTTCCATTTATCTACCAAAAAATCCATATAGTGGGATTATAATGATGGTAACTAAACTAAAAGCAGTTATTATTACTGGTGCTATTATGGTAAAATGACAGCGACAATAGGGGCACCCTAATAGTAGAATGAACAGACGATTCGAATAATCGAGGGACAGTTTTATTACGGAGATGTTCCATCTGTGTTGAATAATTTTGCTTTATGTTCAAACACCAATAATTACTAATCGGCGGTTTTCTATTCGAACATGAGGATAATAAGTAATGTAAATATAAGATTACGTTAGTTAGAATTAGACCAGAATCAACAGAAAGAAAACTACTGCATTGTAAGTAAACAATGTATCTACATACCCACTTCCAATGTAGTTTCCATAATGCATTAGCTGTGCCTCCTTAAGTTGTAAAATGATCGAGGAGTTACAGTGAAAGGAGGGGAAAGGTCTGAAGTGGAGAAATGTCCTATAGCCGAGTCGCCAATATTACTTATAAACGCTGTAGTTACATCGTTCCAGCATTTCTATGTTGTGTAGTCACAGCTGCTAAGCTTCAAGGCTACGCAGTGCTACGATAATTCAGAGGGTTGCCCTATCTGTGGCTGAGAGATAAAAATCGACGAAATAAATAAGTTGGAACACAACGATTGCTCCTCGTTGTTGTTGTAGTAGGGCAGTGTTGTGTGTGTGTGTGTACTATTCTATTACACGAGTGCACAAAGTTTCTCTGCCCGTCCACACGTTGTTGTTGTTGCGCTGCACTGAGAAAGACCGCAACACTTTCATTAGTGCAGAGAAAGTGAGCGAACGATTGTGACTACGATTAGATCAATAAATAAGGCGACGATTGAATAAAAGACGCCGCCAATGTTCTCTCTCTCACTTGGCTTGCGGTGACTTCACTTCGCTACTATCCAATATTAAAGAAACACCACATCATATGTATTATACCTATACAGTGCTGGGTCTGTGTGTATGATTCTTGTTCCATGTATCCATATCCGCTTGAATATATAATATTAGTATATATATTTCGGTTCTGTACAGCAGACGGCTTCTATAGCCAACACATTTGTATTCAGTGTAAAACGAGGCCAGTATCAATCCAGCTCATAAAATCAACAGACAACTTTATCATTTATGAAGTCCGTGTTGAAATTGAAGTTGAAAACTGGAGGAAAGCGAAGCTCTTGCCGTAACTGCTCCAATTCTTGGCTGTGTGTGCGTGTGTGTGTCTACAGGCTGAGAAATACTGCACAAACCAGCTCATGCATTACTTATGAAAATTATACACATCCATCGAGAACCGGTGCACACTGGACAGGAAGTGTCGGTGGTGCACAACTCACACGACGTTGTATAGCGAAGCACCAGAGAGAGAGAGAGAGAGCGAATGCAATGCCAAAGCGTAAGCAGATGAGGCAGATGGGATGGCAGACGGTAGTTATAAGTTATAACTGAAATTTTAAACTAGGTCTGACGCTACGAGTCTCTTTGCTAACTCCCTACATTGGTCTACACAACATACAACTTCTAGACTAGACATTAGAAAGATCCAGCTCAATGTACCGTGTTATACATAGGAGATATGTACAGGACAGCAAACATCACACCAGCATACAACTCTCTAAACTGTTCCATAACTCTGCCAAAGCTAGTGAACACACAGAGAGAGAGAGTGTGTGAGAGTGAGAGACAGAGTCATTTCTCTCTGTACTGGTTGATAAACATATGATGTGTCTTGGTTTCTTTAGCTGCAGATGTGTGGTGTGTTCTATGTGTGTGTTGTGTGTATAATACATAATGTAGGTAGCCAGAGATAGAGGTACATACACCGTTTTGAGTGTTTTGGCTGGAATTAACTCTGATGTATAGTTGTGCATGTTGTGTGTGTGGTGGCAGGAGAGGGTCTGTGTGTATCACTTTCACCATACGTCTGCATTGCGAAAGCGTATGACGTCTGGCTGCTTTAGAAAGAGAGAGAGAGACTAAACTTAATCATAAAATGTCAGTGGGTAGTATGTAGTCTCGGGAATGGAGACTCCTCCAGAGATTTCAAACAAGTTTGTCACAAACTTGTTTCTCTTTTTAGTTATAAGACTCAAATTCAGTTTACCTTTTCCCCAGTTTTACTGGAAATTGGTTGGAACTTTCTTGCTGTTTCTGTGAGAGAACGGTTTCCACTACAAATACTACGATTTAGTATATACTTAGTGGTGCTAGCAGTTCACATACAGATAGTAAACATTAGTAAACTTTTTCCTTTCACTTCACGTCCGGTGAATTCGTCTCAATCCATGTCAAGATTCTCTCTAACAACAGGCCAATCACTTTTATTTGAATTTAATCCAATCCACTTCACAATTGAACTTTTTTGCGATGTTTTGTTAGGCAAGTATAAAAAGTGTATGTGAACTGGATAGCTTAGCAGGCTGAGGAATACCCAACAATTTTTATAGTTCATGTAAAATAGGACCAGTGAAATAATCGAATGGGGGCACAAACTAAACTTTTTCCAATATTAAGTATAGCCATCGTTCCTAGTCCTAGTGTTAATTTATTTTTCGAAAATATTCTATTAAAGCAACCACGTGCTTGAAAGAATTGAACAATTTCGAACTGAAATTTATGATTGGAGACACTTACCTATAGTGTCAAAATCATCCTTACCAAGAAAAACATTAATTATTCATATTTCTTCTTCCTCGAAACGATTAGACAGAAAGAAGAGGGAATACAAAAAACCTGATTTAATATTTTTCAAAATTATAGTATGTTTAAAATTTGTATTGAATGGATTCTAAATCGCTCTGTCGTGAAAATATGTTTAAACCATAGCAAGACAGATTTTGCCACCCACGTACTAAACCCTTTAAGGAAATCGTCGTCCCATGAAATTCAAAAACTTTTTGAAATGAGTCCACTTTGAAAGAATTTATCATTCTATTGACATTACTTTTTTAAAATTGTTAGTCGAAGGGAAAATTCAATGGTTGATCGTAACATGGGAGTACACTATGTACTTTGTTGCGAGGTAAGAATCCGTAATGGATTATCGGAACAAGGGGTGGGTTCTACAACCGGAGCATTGTCCTTTCTCTCTGTGTCCGCTTGCATCATGGTTAATAAAGTTTTTGTAAGTTTGGAGGTAAAAGCTTTTAAACTTTTCCACCATCCGCACAGGTAATAATAGAGTTTGATTAATTGCCCTTAGTGCTCTCCCACAGCAATACACGAGTTCAGTACAGTGACAGGTCAGTCCTTGTTAGTAGACAGAGTGGTGCTGAAAACAAAGCCACCAGCAGCTAAGTATATAGTAGTACCTAGTTAGTAAAGGCTACCACAACAGATTCTCTAGATGGCAAACAAACGACTGCCTAACAGGAAGTCAACACTACAATTAGAGATGAATGATGCGTGAAATATTATATACACTGCATCTCACATTACTATTTTCCCCGCCCACGTTATCCTTAACGTGCTTTCACCTATACTGTGCTTAAGTGTGGGCGTATTAAATATAATCCATCCGTTGGCTAAAATAAAGCTCATGAAACACCTGTGGTAAAAGTGACTGATCGTATACACACACTTCAGAATCCCCAACATAAATATCCACTCATACTAATTGTACGTGAAAATATTTTTTCTTCGTAAGTATTTACCTAGTAAGCATCTAGTTGGAATAAAAAGGTCTGCCTTCTTTAATTGGGTATTTGGCTGCATTTTCGCGTTAAAGTAAATAGGACAGAAAACTATAGGGTCTCGCTAGTTAGTTAAATAGGAGAAGAGAGAATATTGTTATTGTACTTTAGAATGTTAGAGAGAGAGTCTGTGTGTGTGAGCCTCTTGTAGGGAAATAAATAGGTTGAAAAATTTTCTAAAAGTAACTGTAAGTAAACAAACTCACGTAGGAAAATTACAGTCATTTAAGTTCGCTCTCTTCTTCGCAGAAACTTAAAGTTTAATGGGCTGTCACTACACTAATGCAGTTTTTGACAAAGTTAGTGTACGCAAACAAGTAGATAGTTTTACAAAGTATTAAAAATTAAAGTGTATGCTGGAGGGAAGAGTTAAAAGCCAAGTTAAAGTTCATGCACACGACTTAATGCAGGATATCACGAACGGGGATATGTTACACACAGGCAACACTCTAACGACTTCAGCTGTGCTGCTGAGAAAGGGCCAGGCCACTAACTCGTGCACAAAGCATATGTTATACTAGAAAATTCTAGTGCTAATAAAATTGAACCACATCGTGCTAGATCTCATTAGTGGACGAGTCCTTTTTCGATGACAATTTTTTTTAGCCACATGAATAATGCCCGTTCGGGGTAACGGAAATATCGTTGAAGACTTTAGGATAGTTGCTTGTATTTAGGTTTATATAGATACATAGATAGTGACTGGATGTATGGAACACACCTTGCATTTTGTATGGTGTGCTGCGAGTAGGACAGTTTCTGTTTTCAGTGGTCGCTTGCGTGAAGAGTGTAGTGGCTCGATGGTGAAACATGCAATTACGGTAAAGATAAGCTCGTTATCCGACGTTCAGCCCCAGGAAAAATACTTAACTAAATTGCTTTCTATTGTGTGCACCCAAGTTTACTTAACAGTAGGACACAAAGGTTCATTAAAGTTAGTAGTACACTGCACTCTCACTCTCACTTTGTCTCGTCATATAACAAGATCATTTTTTGTGTGCAAGTAAGGTAGTAGGGTATAATTGCCACCTCTACTCCTAAGAGGAGGTGCTATTCGCATCGTCAAAGAATATCTATTTAATCATGTTTACGTACAATGACACACATAATACCATTGTCCAGAAATTATCAATTGACGTCGGCAATTATTTATTTATTAAAAAGTATTTTATTAAATATTCCTATGAAGATTGATAAGTAACATTTCAGTCGAAATTGGAGTCTCCGATTTTTATATAATTGAAATATTAGTTAGAGTAGAAAAATACTAATTAAAAGGCAATTATTTACATACCATTTTTGTTAGATTTGAGTGCACACGATTTTGATAGATTACTAATACAAAAAAATTGTCAAAGTTCACATTTGGTTGAGCTGTCTCTTCTTCTGCGTAAAAGAACGTCATTTTTTATCTGTGCCCAAATAACCCTTATTTAACAAGCAATGTATCTACAAGCTTTAAGTGAACAATTTAACAATTTGATGTAAATGTGAAACCAAACCAAACCATGTTAACTAGACGTAAATAAGTGGCGCCAATTACGCAGAACTAACAATAAGTGGAAGTTTAAAACAACGAAATTGGATAATGGTATAGTAGGAATTGCAAACATTGCGTCCACCATTACCATTAATAAACATACTCTACACAATAATGGTACGGATTCAAGAATCTAGCACGTAACATAAATACATTCACAAAGTAAATTGCGGAATCGTTAAACATTTTGTGTGCTCACAGGTACACAGGTACAGTTAACTATTTAAAGGTATGTACAGATAGGCTGCTATTACAATTAGACGATGCCGAATTAATGCTAATAGTTCTAACTACCAAAGGAATTTTCATTCCCTCTTACTTAGTACAGTAGGTCAGTCAGGGTTCAAATGGGAAAATTCCCAGCTGAGAAATCTGTGTGGGAAAATAGAGAAAACCGAAAGTGGGAAAATATGAAATTTTGTTTCGTCCTCCTGTTTTTAAGCGCTAAATTCCAATTTAACAATCGTATCCCCCACTTTCTTTACCATTTCCCCCCTTTCCCAATGGAATGGGAAAATAGCAACCCTGCTCTCTGAAATAATCATCATACCTCACTGATTTTCCAAAAGAGCACCTCATATGACTTCTTTACTATTTCAAGGATGCTACGCTTTACACACACTAATGTTTTACCTTGACTTCGAATATTTCAGCTGCTATTCCCCTAAATATTAGCGTGTGGAGTAGACCACAGAATATTATTATTCAGTATTTCCAAATGATTACGTTGTCGTTGACATGTAATTGGGTCAGGTTACCAAATTCTAAGCCATTCTGTAAGATTTCATGTGATTGATTGAATAAATTTCATAAAGACATGCATACGATTTTAATGGATTGCTGTAAACCTTATAATCTACTGTAGTACTTAGTCTATATGCATAGTAAACCCTTTATATGTAATATAATGTGTTCAAAGGGTGTAGCTATATAATATTACACTACCATTAGCCCTAGTTAGCCAGCTAGCTCGTCGAATGAATACTTACTACTACGTACTTAACGTTTCAAAATGACTTTCTTCAGCTCAAGCACCTACCTACACGAAATTTCAATTTATTTCAGGTGTAAGTGCCGCGAATTACCTAAAGCCAGTAAGTACGTGATGTCGACTATATAGTAGTAGTATTTTGTCGTCTGGCTTTCTATTCCATCCCAGGCTCCACACTCCATCGCAATTTTCGGTCTCCCTCTCTGACTGGCTGGGCGCTTTCCTTTCTTCAATATCAATCCACATCATAAAATCATTCTTGTATGTAATCAAAGTAAATTATGCAGTTTCAAGGAATTCTCCTCAACTTAAAACGCAATTACATGTGGTAGACAGAGCCTGTAGTAATAACATTGCTTGAATGAACAGCCAAACCAATATGAAACACACCTATTATTATCTCTCTCGCTCTCTCCTTCTATCACTGTCTATAAAGCATGCAGTTATATATACTTGTATATATTACATATTAATATGCAAAAGTTTTCCTTTTCCGCTATTATTAATTTGTTATTTTCTATTCAACAATTTATTTTCTACTGGTTTTGTTCCATTTAAATTTCTTTCCTTAAAATGCTCACTCCCTTGCTAAACTTTGTTGTGAGAAACTCCCCGCTTTCAAATCATGTTGAACATTCTTCAATTCCTTTTTAACAAAAGAATTCGACAAGGAAATTTTCACACACACATCAAATGAATGTTGTTGTAAGAAGCGTGCGTTTCAGCTAAATAGCAAACCATTTCAATAGTCATCAGTAACAATGGAAATTGCTTTTCAAGCGAAATAATGTACATTGCCAATTGTGATGACGCATTTCCTAACTAGTCTTATAAATACATGTAAGTATATTCAGGAAATACAAATTCTCATTTGTTAATGCTTGACACAAAGTTCTCTACAGTCCCACCACTTCAGTCTCCAATAAGCTTTCTCTTTCTCTCCTTCTGTGTGTCTCCTCAGCAGTGAAAGGTGAAAATCTGAATGTTACGTAACAAAACATCATCTGGCTAAAAATAGTAGTAGTTAGCCTCTGGAATTTGGCTGCCAGATATTTCGTCTGTAAAAGTCAAGTCGGATAACACGGTGGCATTTAACTTTCAGAAGGTGGGTTGTTGGTGTACTAACTACTGGAAGGACTTCATGGAAGAGACAAGACGCGCATAAAGAATAAGTCAAAGTCAGGAAGCAAAGTAAAGAAAAGAATTTTAATGAGGAATGCAATGGCCACATCATCGTATAAAAGTGGTGAGCTAAGTAGAGTAAACGATAAGCCCAAAGTCTCAATAAGTTTCTGTCACAGCACCAGCAGCAGCAGCAGCATGAAGAGAAGGAGTAGGAGCAGGCCTATGGAAGAAGCCAGCAAACAAAATCATAAAACCTGTGACTTGGCTTTAGATTGGCTTCGCTTGACTTTAACAGCTAAGCAATGCCATTGCTTTCCTATCTTCTACCAATGTGCATCTACATAAAGTCTACACTGTACACGGTATATTCATTGTGAAGTCTTATAACTGCACTATATTCCTTCATCTCATGAACATATCTACCGCACACTCTGACTTTCTCTTCTCCGCTTTCCCAACTTTCTCTTTTTGTGGCAGTTGTAAAAACTGTACTAGTACTGCTCCATACCACTGTATACTAGAATGCTGCACACTCGCGTACTAGTAATACCGTAGGAGTATTCTACCCGGTACAGCGGTAGGCAGCGGCTGAATTGACTAAAGGACTACCCATTTAGAAATTATTTATGCATTCATTCCTAGCTAAAATAGGTCGTTTCCTTTGTGTTACGAGGAAAGGAACAGACTGAGACTTCTATCATAAAAATTGATTAATACATTTACCACACTACTAACAACATCAACGTATGTACTGGTATGCATGTACCTTTTCCTCGTTCCTTGCTCCAACTACTTCTTTCCTTTGTGAAGGAATAAGGTTTAATATAGACGCGTCTTGTTATATATGTATTGCCTTGTCCCATTAGCAAATTCAATGCCATGGCATCTCACGTCTTTGCTTAACTTGTCATGTCTTTCAAGTCATTGTCTCCGTTATTTTTCTTGGAAAACGCCATTCACCTACTGTTCTATCGTTCCCCTGAGTTTTTTAAGTCTCATTATGTCTGTGCACTAACTATGTAAGCTATGATGTGCGCTGAAACCGCTGCTCAGTTTATTCAGCAAAGGTGTACAACCAGGTGAACTCTACCTGCAGTCATTACACACATAAAGTCACTATAAGGGAACCCCTTGTTAGAGAAAATTTGAATTAATCCTTGGGGAGTCAGTAGAATCAGTACAGAGTACTATACGCGAATTTCTCTTTTATTAAGCAGGGACAAATTTTCCGATTCCCTTATAAGGGATTAAGTGTAGCACGTAGCAACATACCTAAACACGAACCAGAATGTTCTGAGAATCATTGCAACAGTAAACATGAGATGGGAATATAATTCTTGGAAAGCTTGTACTACTAGCATTCTCTGTACAATTTGAGTGCGGATGCATCACTCACGCTACTGGGACGTTACGCGCAATTTTTTGAGCATAGTGGAAGTTACCAGCCATTATTACTTTGAAAAAGTAGAGCAGAACGACGGGAAAACTTACACAGAGTGGTTTGTATTGTGTTTTATCGGAGCACTCAGTCGTTAGCATTGCATTAGAGTATAATTAAAGAAAACTTTCCATTTATGTGTAGTAACGTAGCCTCCTGTATGCCACTTTCGCTGTGGCAAAGAAGCACACCGCAGCAGTCTTTTCATTTTAACTTTTGGTCCGAGAGCCATTCGCATCTCCCATCGCACACACAACAAAACGATAACATAATCCTAATGTTGATTGGGCCTTCTCTTCCGCTCCCCGCACTCAAGGTGCGTGCATTTGACGCGCTGCATTAAAACTGCACTATTTCCCCATTTCATGGTCGTTGCATGCTAATCCCATAAAAGCAAGCAGCCTACCTTCCTACTCGCAATGTGTATACCTATTTACACTATGTAACTCCTTTAAGTCTGGCAGAATGATCATGATTTTGTATTAATAGGGAAGGAAGAATTCTATGTGATATTATTGAACGATTCCAATGGTGCAATAAATATAATTTATTAATTTATCACCTACAAAATATAACACCTAAAAGATATAAAATACCTACAAGAAAATTTTGTTTGAAAAATTTATTAATTAATTATCACTCCATAGCAATTTTTATTATATTTTAGTAACTTTGTTTCCTGAGAAAAAGTTGCAGGTTATTTAATGGTGAATATATAGGTATACACAGTAATTAGGTACTCCACGAAGGTGAATATTGATGAAATTAAATCAATTTACATTTTACAGTAAACAAAACATGATAGTACGATACAAGTTATTTCAGTTAGTAGTCGTTTCTAGTATAAACTTTCAGTGAAACGGTTTCGGTCTTATTTCGTAATTCCAATTCTAAGTATTCAAGTAAAATTATGCATTAAACATGTATGTACTAATTCCTCTGAACTTTCACTGTGTATGTTGAAGTGTGTGTGTGCGTTTATGGAGAGAGGGAAAGATCAAGACCACGGGAGAAGCCAACGGGACATGGAACAGACATTGGAATTGCATGTTAACATTTTAACCTTATCGCTTAGTATTACAGGAGTTGTGTGTGTGTGTGTGTCCGTGTGTGTGTGTAGTGACTGAAGGTAGACACAAGTGAATATCAATGATGGTTAGCATCAGGAGAAATACTATTACTGTATAACCCAGCAGTTTATATCCGTAAGTTAATACAGTATGTCATCATGTGTTATGACTGCGACTGTTCTGTCCTGTCGGCTTTCAACCAAATCAAACTTTGGTTTATTTTCGGCGAAACTGGAAAACTTCTGTGGGGAAATGGTTTTGATATCGTAATCAGCACTGTCTAGTAGCAACGTGCCTGAAACTTTAGCCGCACACTTCCTCCCACCTCCTCCTCCTCCTTGTCGCTGCTAGTATTATGCTAGTACGAACAGTTCACTAGTAACTGGTGCGGCTCTGCTGTGGTATAACAGCAACCTAGTGAATCCAAGCAGAGAGGACACCCTTATTTGATTTTGTCAACGACTAAAACTTTTTAAAGCACTGCATTGCCTTCTTCGAATAGCTAACTTTCACCATAGGCTTTCTCTATGTGTCTGTCTGTCTACTCGGCTGTCTTCAAATTCATCGCAGCAGAAGCAGCAGCTATACTTTACTCAGTTATAATGTGTAGTATTGTACATTCCTCTCGTGTGACTCTGTTCGTGCAATGGAAACGGTTCGAGAGAAAAAGTTCTGATGAAAAATCTTCCCCCTCCCCCACTAAATAATTTTGATAAAGAGTGACAGTGGCAATCGCCTTTAACACGAAAGAGACAAAACATTCGGAAATAACGATAAATGCAAGATATCCTTTTCATTTTTTATGAGTAAAAAGAATTTAACAAGAATTGTCCCTTCAATTCAATATTTTTTTATGTGCAATATTAATGTATAGTTCCCAGCCACATATTATATATTTATATACATTTTATAAGGCAATCTAAATATAATTATATAGGTAGGTAAGAACTTGGGCGTTGTGATTTTCGGGTCTATTCATTCTTATTGTATTAGATTTATTAAGTAAATATATTGTTAATTCGTTATTTTTATTGCCGAAAGATTCTATTTAGGTTTTCAATTCATTCGATCACATCATTTTGTGTGACTTACTGCTACTTTTAAGGCAAATTAGCAGATATGTTTTTCTTACATGTATGTAATTATAAAAGTTTTTTGTGGGTTGGAGATAGAATCACTACCACTTTGTACATTATTACTACATTCGCTGTGGTGCTTCTTTGTGGTACAGCAACCCCAGCCTCTAATGAGTTTGGTCACTGATTGGCTTCCTTAAAGTGATGTATCCATGATGTGGACATTTTTATTGAGAAATAAGTTACAACCTTACGTATTTAGTTGCATTAGAAAGTGAAAAATGCTTATATTATTCGCACTCAGCATAGCAAAAAATGGCACAACAAAGTAATTATAAAAAAATGCTCTACATTTCCGCTCACAAATAAATGTGCAAACAACTGTAGTAATATATGCGAGTAAGTTGCAGCGTTACATAAAAAACCTAGTAGACATAAAATATCCCTTCGCTCCTAGTAAATCTCGCGTTAACTAATGCAAAGTATTTAACTTTGTGCGGCAGACTCAGTTTTACAAAGCACATTGGTTGAGAGAGAGAGAGAGAGAAAGAGAGAGCAAGCAGCAGTCGTCCTACTCACAGAGTAGATAGAGTGCATTATATATTGATGGTAGTGGGGCAAGATTAGCATTTCCATAAATTGCATAGTCGCACCGTAAATTTTCCATTCAAGAGATAGAGGCTATAGAAAAAGTCCATTGTAAATACTAGTACAGCCCACAGACGTTTAGCAGCAGATCAGATTATTTGCAAGAAGAAAGCACAGCTAACGACTGCAATAGTAATACATAGTACCAATGCATAAAGTATATCTCCACCAATGTATACAAAGTTAGAAGGCGTAGTAGAAGAAGAAGAAGAAGAAGAAGAACTAAAGTATTGGTTCAGTGATAACAAGCTTTGGTGGGTGGATAAGTTGGTTTGCTTTTCCTTTCTTTTCCTTCTCATTCACTTTCACTCTCTTTCTCCAGACGTCTACTGTGCATTCGGAACTTGGAGACTACTGCACTCTACTTCCTTATTCCTTCTTAGAGCACTAAGTAGTATCTGCTGCTCAGCTGATGTAAGTAATGTTTGCAGAGAAGAAGAAGAGGAAATTCGTGGCTTTGTACTAAAGAAAAGTAACGTATCTTCAGTCGAAATCTATGAACAGTCAACTCTTAAGTCAAGACAGTCTGAACGTCCAACACTGCTTCTCTCCACCACCAACCACCACTACCATAATATATGCATGAATTTATAACTGACTTGACTGGCTCAGTGTACTCGGGCCCGGTCTCTTCTATTCTTCTCTCTCTCTCTCCAATCCTTTTACTCCACCACCAGTCAAGATCCATTCGCCGCTGTTCTCAAGTGTCTGTGCCTCGACAATGACTTGACTTCTAGAACCAGAATACTAGTACATGTACACAGAGACTCGTTTTAAGGACGTTTTCTCCGATTGAAGCCGTTTTTTTTTCTTACTAGAAGTCCTACCAAAGCCGCCGTCGACAAAGTATCCATATAAAACGAGAAAGCCCAGTCAAAAAGTAGAAAGAGCGATATCTCCGTTTTTACATTGACGAAAATCGATGTGTGTGGTGGCCTGACTTCGCTTTACTGTACTTAGCGTATTAGAAAGTGCGGAGAGCCCGAAAGATGAAGTGTATAAGAGGAGCAGAGAGTGGGAACACTTCAGATACGAGTAAATGCACATAAAAAACGTATGTATACACTTTGCCTTATTGTTAGCCTACAATAATGGCAGTAGCTAGCGTATTAAATTTGCTGCACTCTAGAATAGTAAGTCGTAGTGTAGCTGCAGTATTAAGAGTGCAGTTTAGTAGGTTGAAGGTTTCACAGAGAGAGAGAGAGAAAAAAATCTCACTTGCCGATCTGTTAGTATATGTAGTTTTTGCATTTCACACATACACTGGAACACTCACAGATTACCAGATAAGTCACATAGTGGCTATATGCTTTAGTGCGAGGCGAAGAAATGATTTACAGGCTAGAATCCCGTATGAGTTAATGGAAAGGGAGATTCTCTATTGTACACAATGTGTGAAGGTTACACACGTACTATTATCGTTTATAATGTTGGTGCAGTCGCAGTGTAGTATGTATGTATGTAGTAGGTAAGTTTGCAAAGCTGCACTGAACGATTTAGTTTACGTTGATGCGATATGAGACAGGAGAGTCCGTGTACTTTCCCCCCCTTTTTGCCATTTTTCAAGATTTTCTTTCATAGCTCACTTTCAGGTTTCACTAGTAGTGTCGTCTTTGTTCATATGTACTACTTGCTATATTACTATGTATGGGGATTGGTGGAGATTTACTTTTTTCATTTACAAAAAACAACATTCTAACTACGAAGTAGTTTCTACTGCACAGAAATACCCGAGAGTGCAATGTGTTGTAGAACTAGAATTCTTTTGAAATTCCCCTTCATTTTGAATAGGAAGACGACGGGAATAATATGTGAATGTTATGTAGAATGCACTCGTACTATTTTTGTTTGTGCATTGTCTCACTTTGTGAACTATGCCCTTCCATACTTTTTTCATATGGCAGCATTCTTTCGCAAAGTGGAGCTTTTCTCTTCGTTGATCTGCCAAACTCTTTTGTATTGACTTTGTGTGCAATCGAGTAAAAGATGAAATGAATACGGGACAATAATACTGAAATCAAGCGACGTTTGTTTTTTTATTCTTCTAAAACTAATTTGAGATGTCCAAACCGAATAGGTTTTCTTTTCGTGTTAAACCATGTTAATTTAAAGACATTTTTTACATTAAACTTACCTGAGAAATGGATTTCGATTTCTGTAGGTAGTGGAAACATCTTTACCTTTTCTAACAATCTTTTTCAAGATGTCTAATAATGAGCGTCTATTCAAGTCACGAATTGCCTCCCTAAAAATTATACATTTCACACTTGAATTAATTCTTCATTACTACATGTTGCAGAGCAGAAAGTCCGCAGCATTTTCCTTTCAGCCGTCACTCTGTGTGGAGACGATCGTTATGGCAGATAAATGAAAGTCAAGTCAAAGGGAGGAGAGGAGGGTGACTCTGTTCGTGTCTCACAGAAAAATCGTTTAGGAAATTCCATCACAGTCAAGACGAATGAGAATGTTGAAAAGAAAAAATGAACAGCACAGCTCTAATGTGACTTCTGTGATAGGTTAGCTCTGTACGTGCTTCTTTTTCAGTCTTACATATTTTTTTATTATATTATCTACATACATATATAAAGAGTTTAACTAAGCAAAACTCCATTCAATTTTTTTGAATTTTGTTAAGAATTACTTTTTTAAACATTCAATCAGATCGCATAAATTGCATACACAGGTTTTAATTTTATAATTAGGTAATTTTGAGCGTTATCCTTCCTAAAATGCGACAGGGAATTTGAGATTGAGTAGCCATAGCACAACGCGTAGTACTTTATCAAGCGAAAAGGAAGCCCGGATGAATAATGTATGTAGACAGTTGGTGTCTATGTTTGTATTGTTATTTGTATTGGGCTCGAAGCAGCAGGAAGTTGAAAAACTGTGGAAAAAAGGGCGCAATGGCCAACTCATCAGTAGCCTGAAGGCGGCCAGCAGTTGAAAGTCCGTATAATATGCACTGCAGTAGCACCAAGTCTCATTTCAGATTCACCCCGCGTACCATAAGAAGTCAAGTCAGGTTGATGGTCTCGTCCAGTCAGCCCGGGCACCCACTTTTACCTTCTACTTCCTGCCTACTACCACCACCGCACTACACGACCACCAAACCATCCTCATCCTTTAAATATATATATATGAATGTAATGTAGTAAGTAATACGATATTATGGAACCGGAAAAAAACTACATACTACACTTTCTGCATGACATTACTCCAATGCTACTCACATTCCCCAGAAGTTAAGCAGAGTTCGCTACACAAGCTACCAACTAAAATTCGTACTTTCAGTCTTGACTCCAAGTTGTCTGCTGTTGATGCTCAGTTAGTAGAAAATAAGCTATATATCCATGCAAAGGGACTCTCTATATAGTTCCTATGTGTGTTGGTTGGTGAGATGAAGGGAATAGTACGTAGTTCTGAATGAAGATGTTGATTGCAATTCTGGTCTACTTTGACTCTGCTCCTCAGACTTGAGCCGAGGTTACTTAGTTTAGTTAAGTAAAGACAAGGCCATGTCAGACTATACAAATAGGTAGGATAACTTTCCCTAAGTTGCCTTTTTCTGCTTTACGTGCGTCACTTAAACGTGAACTGGTGTGTTGGTAGTTGGTCGTGTCGTGTCTGTTCAGGCACACAAACTGAACTGCTACCTCTCCTACTTTCACTGTATGAATAGCATAAAGCTTACTATACCCACTATACTATTACTAATATCTAGTTGAGAGAGCAGAGCAGGCCACTCAAATCGAATCAAGGGCAGCAGCGATGCTGGCGTGGCAGCCAACTTAAAACATGGGCTACTACCAAGGTGTATGTAGTAGTAGTGAGTCTGTGTGTGTACACATAGTAAGTTCGTTTCTTAGTTTCATTGGTGGTGGTGAGGAAGAAGAAGGAATATAAAGAGGAGCCGTCATCGAACCAGAAGTTTATAAAGAAATATTCATGGGTAGGCAAGTCAAGTTGAGCTGCGGAGGAAGTTCATAAAATTTCATTCAGCACACGAGCCCTTTATACCATTATACACCATGACCTCCTACTTACTTTCTCCTGCTATCATCATATAATATGTATTATTTACTCACAGACATATGTAGATCAGATGTTGTGTGCACGCTCGCATATAAATACATATAGGTATTATGTAATAGAGTCCTGTCTCGATTTGAAAAACGGTGGGGAAAAGACAATGAATACATTAATTTGATGTGAGAAGGACGTCTTTTCGTAGTCAGTTCCCCCTTCTGCACTCTAAAGTACATGGAGAGAGTGAGCAAGAGAAATGCATCCTAATCTTAAAAAATGATCCGTATTTTTCTGAATAGAACCAAGTAGCACTATTAAAGAACCGCAAGCGAACTGTGCTCCATTTGAAGAGCAGCAGTTGTAGAGAGCAATTAGAAGGACGGGCACAAGACAGGGAGACAGTCATTTTTGATCATACTCTGATGTGTGACGATGTGAAATGCGAGCTGGGGGCAACTGGCAACTTCCACCAAAAAGAAATTGCTCCCTCTGTCTGTATATACTGCTGAATAACTATCTTAATGTACTGGGAGATTCCTATACCTACTTATATAAATATATAGAGTGAGGGAGCAGTAGTATATATTGTCTTGTCTCCGGTCGTCATTTTTGGGAGTCAGTAGTAAGTAGGAGTAGATAGGATTTCAGAGAGAGAGAGGAGTGTCTCGTGGCAAGGCTTAAGTTCTCTTTATCTTCACTAGGCTTAAAAACTACTTAGTCAACAAGACTGTCGTTCCCCAAACATGTAACATACTACACACAACTGACAACGCTCTTGACTTTGACTTTTGACAATCAAGCTATTAGAGTCTCTTCTTCTGTAGCCAAAGCCAAGCCAGTCTAGTCAAGTCAATTCCATCGTATCAGCTCACCATCCTCCTCCTCTTCTCTCACTCACTTCTCTTCACACCCTCCCTTTGCTACAGTTTCCCAGTTAGCAGTTTAGTTACTTCCATCAAGTCAACTCACATTTCATCGTGTACACACTGTACCACTAGTAACATGTGTATATACGAACTACACTTACTTATATGCACTACCAATGCATTACTACTATTATCTGTACCTCGAACAGCTCGGCGTCAACTCAATCTTTCTTGTTACCAGAGTGAGAGAGAGAGAGAGAGAAGATTCTCTCTATCTGTGTCAACCATTACTTACTTACTAGCGACGAGTAATACTAATAAGTGGAGAAATGTAGTGGGTAGGCGAGTCAAGTCGAGTCAAGCCACTGTCTATACTTTAACAGGAAGCTAAAAACTACTCTGTACAAAAATGTATATACTTAGTATATAAGGGAAAGTATCAGGGATCGCTTCACAGGATACCTACTTTACTTAATAGTGACATAAGTGAGAGAGCGCGCGAGTGAGGAATCGCTATATTATATATAGAAAGCTAGTTAGGTATTATTGTTATAGTAGTAGATAGTAGTGCACATAGTGTATGCACTAGTTAATAGTACTAGAAGTCATAAATCACAAGATGTTCTCTGATGATATACTACTTTCCTCTGTGTTACATACATAATGGGGAATGGTTTATGGCTGCGTTGATGATGATGATGATGATGAAGGGGCATTTATTGATGGAGTAAAAGAGCAAGAAAAAAAATTCCTAATGGGTTCAAGTGTGACGAGAGAGTTGAGTTAACATAACACGGTCGGCCGGTTAACAGTTTCGAATTAGTAGTGTGCAAGCTCTCTCTCTGTCTACTTTAACTTTACAGTTTAGAAAATTATTATTAAGTATGATGAAATGAGGAAAGAAGAGCAGAGTTTGTCGCTTACCTTTTCTGGAGATTGCAAGAGTTGCAGAATTTATCACTCTGATGAATTTGTCAGTGGTGGCGGTGGTGCTTGGGATCAGTAGTAATCGTACTTAATTGTATGTAATAACTTTTTCCCCAGCTCCTAGTATATGAAATGCCTATTACTTTTATACGAGTTGACACAGATTTCTAGTATCTTAAGCTGTTCCCAGCGACTGTTGTTTTGTTCCCTATTGAGTCAGGTTGGTTGTTGAGTTCCTCGAAGAAACTATCTCACAGAAATACACTTGGACACAGACACACAGTACAGAGCACCTTTTAAATACCAGGCTTGGCCACGAAATTTTCTTTGCTTTGGGCGACCAAACGACTCGAGAGTTCGCTTGGGATTTCTGTATCCATTTGTTCTCTGTTTTACTACAACTGCTGCCACTATCGCTTCTCCCCCCCGTCAGTGTGCTGGGTATTCTTTTTCTGTTGAAGTATTGTCAGTACAAGGGACGAGAGTCTGTTCTGTGGAGACGGTGTGAGAGAAAACTACGGACAGCACTTCATTAGGTAGAGAAGAAAGTGACAAGAGAGTATATGGCCTTGAAGTAATAATAAATGGTGTTTACACGACGCTAACTAAATGTTAGTAACAACCCACTAAGACGTACTTAAACACCATGCAGATAATTACCTTTAATTTGTTTTTTAGATGGAAATGTGGGAAATTAGATAGAAAGAACACAATTACGCGGTTGAGACTGATTGAGGTCCGGATGCGCTGTGTGTTGTATCAGTGTATGATTGTATATGAGTTGTATGTCAGACCCCGTCTCACAATGTCCCAACCGAGGGAATGATACAGAGTGAGAGTGAGAGTGAGAGACGGAGGGTAATCTGAATCAAATTCAAAGTTTGAATGGGTAATTCAACGTTTCCCAAACGATCGGAGTTGAGTTTGTGAGCGGCGCTTTTTATTTTATTAAATTATCTTACTTTCTATTCCCTTTGTTCGTTTAGGTAGCGAATTTTCTTTTATTAGTGTTGAAATTCGGCCCCGTTTTTCTATTTGGTGTTTGAAGAAAGCGTAAGAGATTTGAGATTAAGCGAACATGACAATATGAAGGACAAGAGGAGAGACACACACTTTCACAAATTAAATTATCCAACTCTCCCTCACATCACTGTATTCACGTCCCAAAGAGATTGCTAGCGAAATCGTCTTATGGCCAAGGCAATTGAACTTTTTTTGGCGAAAAAAAGCGGCAGTAGAGAACGACGAAATGCAGAAGAGAGAAGAAGGGAACTTTGGCCGTGAGCAGTTTAAACGTCCACGTCCACTCGAACCAAACGAACCACTCAAACCAAATAGTATATCGTATATCGTGGCAGTAGTCTCAAGATTCTGCAAAAGTTTTCGCAAAGCAATTGCAAAAGCTCTACACTCTGTCCTGCTGCTATGTATCCCCACACACACAGGGACTGAGAGACAGGAAATTTCACACACTTTCACTTTCTTGACGAAGAGACTTTCTCCGTGTTGGTACTATACTTGCACAGTGCACACAGAGAAAGACAGACAGTTGTCGTGTCTCGGTTTGCTTTTTCCTTTGTCGTGTGTGTGTGTGTGTGTGTCACTTGGTTCTCTTTTTAAGGAGCAACAGCTAGAATTCGAGACCAGCAGTGTGACTGCGAGGCAAAGTGAGCCCAGAGCAGTCAGTTGTTTTGCGAACTAGTGCAAAATAATAGCGACTGCTTATACACAGTAAAATAGAACGAGCACCGTTTCCACACCCTTTCTCCTCTGTTTCTATTGTGTTTTTGGGACTGCTGAGGTGAGGAGCACACGTAGAAATTCCCCACATTCAACAGAATGGCTTAAACTTTCCAGATTTAATACATGAACTGCTGTCTACGACTGCTTTTGTTGTTGTATGTGTTGTTGTATTGTCGTAACAATGGAGTAGTGAAAGAAGTGTGGATTTCTCTCTAAAGTGCACCTACCACCTTCTACTTTGTATTTGTAGGAGTGAGACTAGTGGTAACGGAGAAGAATATATTTATCTACGATTGACGGGTTGAAGTGTACAGCAGAGCTAGTGGTTTGCTTGTTGTGCAAATAGGACTACAAATACGACAGAGAGTGTTTTAAGCAATGCAATCGCACATTGTACGGTAGAATGCCAGAGAGCGAGCGAGAGAGACGTTCTTTTCTGTTGGATGACTCGAAGAGCTTTAAGTGGAATGTAGTTCTTGTGGTCCGTTTCGTTGTGTTCCGTTCAGTGCGAGAACTTTGTGCAGACTGACGGATGGAGGGGAGACGGCGCTTTTGCCCATACACTACTTCTTCACAACTATATGTAAAGTTACATACACTGGTGTGCTACTGCATAGTATAAGGGATAGTCCGTGTTACTTTCTCGCTCTTTTCTCCAACAACTCTCTGGTGAGAGCCAAGCTAAGAAATGGAAGCTACTGGTAGTAGCTAAGGAAAGGATACAGGAGTGAGGTAACTTTTGTTGTGTTGGTGTGTGGCCTGGCCTGGCCTTTACTTCATTCTTACACTCCGGTGCTGTAGACTTGGGTTTGGGGTGGTCTGGGCATTGCCGGAGTATTGTGTGGCTACTGCCACTGTCTTTATTATTTTATTATTTGTAGATTTTATAGCACAGCTGGAAATGAAGAATGATATTTAAATCTATAGGTAAATATATATAAATGAAAATTCCTTGACGCATAAAATATTGTGCAGTTGAAGTTTAAATTAGTGAGTATTAAAGTTTAGGTCGTTTGAAGCAGAAAGCATCTTAAATAATTAATTGAAACGGGAATTCACTGCCTTGCGATAATATAATTTTACGTATGTGTGTAGATAATGATATTTCGTGGCATTCTATTATACTTGATGTTTTCGTATGGACGATGATTGGCTTCTGAAATTTATCGCAACATTCATAGTGTACGGGAAATGCACAAAACACATGCTGTTGCATCACTGTTATATTTAAATACGAAAGTGTGAAACTCCAGTAGTTTGATATGGTGACACAAAGTTAACACACTTGGATCAATATTTGTGCACCGAAGTAACGAACGATTAAAGGAAAATGGGGAAAATTAATTATCATGAAACAGTTGCGAATGGGTAAGAAAAATGCACACCTTCATAGGAGAATTATTTAGAATGACATATCCACTTTTACTTTATTTTGATAAACATGGGAAACGGTCCTGCCACGCTAATGGAATAATGTATGTACAGATACTACCATTAAATCTAATAAGTGATTCACCATATGAACCGTGCATCATACTGGCAAATAAATATTTTAACAGTGATCACCTATTATCCAAATTGCAATTTAATAATTACTGTAAGTATTGTTCTGTTCAGGTTTTTGTGAAGTTCTACATATCTAACGGGCAAACTGAAAGTTTAACCTTAATTTCCATGTGAAAAGTAACTGACAAAATCACCATTTTCATCAGATTGTATTTTATGGTCAAAAATCATCTGTAAAACACTTATGTCAATTATTTTTTGATGGCGCAGTACTTTATCATTAATTAATCACTTAAATTACCATTAATAACGATGACTTGAAGTATGTAATAGTAAATCCATTTTAGAAATGCTTTTCACCATTCTGAAACAACCTCATGAAACGTTGTTTTTATCCCCATCAAATAAATGTCAAAAAGGCTACCCATTATTTCCACTTATCCATCTAATCTATCTAAAAAGTGAATTACAAACTTTAATTAACTCGAGAGATCAAAAGGCCTTATTATTCAAGGTCACATTCTTTCCAAGAATCTCATATAGCAATCAAGTTACTTACATACTTATTGTTAGACATCATATTAAAGTTGCATCCACTAGACCTTGACATGACAAATTCTACAAAGGAAGAACGTCAAAGAAAAGTAATGACAGAAGTTATGTATCTCTTTGAAATGTGATGCTAAAGGCTCTCGTAACTTCAGTATAGATAGGTAATCAAATTGATTAAGGTTTGTTCTTGAAAATACACAGGTAGCTGTGCGTTGAAAAGTACAAAACAAAGCACATCCGCTAATAACGTCTGCTTCAGTAGCTTTATGCTTAATTAACTGAAATAAATTATTACATGGAAATCGGTTGTTGGTATAAACAACCACAAAGGGGGGCAAATGTGTTTAATATTAGAATCTACGTCAAAAGATACTACGAATTTTACAGCCAGTGTTGAATAATTCTCACCATTTTGTCCACCGGGTTGGCAAAATTACAATATTTAAGATTTCCCACAAAAATCGAAACAAGTTTATGTGCAAATCAGTTAAAACGTGCTAATCTTGTCAGCCAAATATTTTCCTAATATTACCATACAGTATTGCCGCCGCACCAATTCCTACTGTGTACGTGAACACTGACTGAAAGCATATGCCTTTGAGCATAAACATATTTAGTCACCATCCCTATGTAATGTAATGTCAGTGTGCTAAACGCTCCCCAATTAATTCATTCATAACAAACGAAAAACTGTGTGTGTTCGTGGCTTGAAGCTACTAAAGCCACTACAAACGGGTTCTAAGATAAGTCCCGGCTTGCCCACTAAAATGCTTTGTGTCTGAGTGGTAACAAAGCGTTTAGTACATAAGTAAACCACAGTATGACAGTTACATACTTAACCATTCCTTATATTTTATAAAAGTATCCAATTCTGACTGCCTGTATTTTAGAGCTCGTCGATAGAGACACGTCCCGCAAAGCAACACAAACTGCACACCGAACCATTCATCTGTTCAAAGAAACATGTGGGCCAATCAGCTCGACTTGCCAAGTAACTCAAATACTAAATATTCTAACCAGCAGAGTAGTACACCACCTTCCACGTAATATCTGAAGCGCTATTGCTGTTTCCCCATTATATATGCTATTAGAGTAAAGTGGAGAGCAATTGGAAAAAGAATACTTGTTCGATTTGTTTATTTTGACCTTGTCTTGTCATGTCATGTCACGCCACTCTTCCTCCACCACCGACCCACAGAATTCTAACCCCGAATTAAGATAAGACCTAATCGTTGTGCTGCGGCCAAAAATATACACTCCAATATGTACTACAACTAATAGCACTTCCCATGGAAAAATTGCTACCACACTTTTCCCAATAAAGGAAAGAGAGCGGAGAGAGAAAGCGAGGGGGAACAGAAAAAGAAGGAACGACTTTCTAACTCATTGTTCATGCAAATCCGTTTACCCAAACACAGAGAAAGCCCATAGCCACATACAAACAGCAGTATATATCGTCTCTCTCGTGCTCAAAACTGCGCGAAGAAGAGAAACCAACTGAAGCAAAGCGAAAAAGGAACGAATAGATCGGAAATTCGTTTTGTTCGTTTGCAAAATTGTTATCATAGTGCAACGTATTGTATCATTTGGTCTAGCACTCTGATTTCATGTGTGCTATAAATATATTATATATTTTTTGTGTATTTTCAAGCTTTTGCTTTTTCATGCAGAGGTACTTTCTGTATATTATTGATGCACTGTAGGGGATGGGAGTGGAATAATACACAGAGAGCACAGTGTAGCAAGTTCCTGTGTTCCAAAAGAAAATTGGGTTGGTAGGTTCCATTCCATTAGTAGCACACTATCTATAATTGCTTATTGCTTTGCCCGCTATATAAATGCTCTGTGCGAAATTCGGTGCGGTACACTTTCATATCTACTTTACTACAGAGCAGAACATTAGAACAGCACACTGGAGACTTGTCGAAGAATTATAAAAGTAACATAAGTTACAGGGACGAGAACTATGTCTATAAACTGTTACACATAAAAGGTGGGCACAGAGTATGTAGTTGTTCCTGTGGAAAATGTCCATGGGCAAATATTGTGCTAGTGGTTAGGTACGATGTGCAAAAATAAAATTGTGCATATATTGCAAACTGAAAAGAGAAAGGTGACTGTGCATACTTGGGGCTATTTTCTTGCCAAATTTTGCATGTACAACGGAGACCTTATCTGACTTTTGTACTTGGAGGCTGACTTATGGATAGCGTTGTGCACTTGCACCAACCACATTTAATCATAAACACGCATTATTCAATGTCAGGATACAGTTCCAGTGGCACACTGTATTTCGCGGTGTGTGTGTGTAACTAGTGCAGCATTATGCAAAAATGTACTCACATCTGATTGTGTGTTCATTTCCTTTCTCCATTACCATATCGCGGCTCTTTGTCACTTGACCTTGAACAACTAGCTCGTGGCAAACCTTCGTTTGCAGTAGAAGCTGTGTAAATATCAGCCATTTCCAGAGTTCTAATTCTGCACTTGTTTTGTTTGTTGAACTTATAGGTAGGTATAAGTGCTGGCATGCTGGGTGGTGAAATTATTTGCTTAGGATATTGATGAATGGGTGAGATAAGTTGGCACTTACCTACCACAAGAAAAATAAAATTGGTCATAAACCATGCCACTATTAATCACAACTCACTC
>JABASC010000554.1:0-36894 GCA_019776185.1 Plutomurus gul | reverse complement strand
AAGTCAGCGAATGCACTTTTTCGCCTAGCTTCAATCTTGGCTGTTTCCATGGCTTGACCAAAGTTATTGATGAATTCTGAATAAACATCTAAGACTAGACTCTTTGAAAATGAAGCCACAAATACATCTCCTATTTTCTCGTCCGCATCCCATCGGCGCACACATTCAGCTAACGCGATACGAAACAAAGAGTGACACTGAAGGATCTCAGGAACCCGGTGAAAGATAGTAGATATTTTTGAATGGCTAAGAATCGCTGGGTGGCTACATTCTAAAGGTTTTTTGTATTCCTGCAAAACAATTGTAAAAATGTAGTAATAAACGGACTACAATATCTCATTCAATTATTCTTGATCACCTCCGCATTCAATTCAAAAGTATTGCGCAGCAAAGAAAACTATCAATCAGCTACTAAATATATAAAGACTTACATTGACTAGTCTTTGAAGAGCGGCCACGTAACTATTTTCACTGTGAACAATCGCGGCCACGATGTGTCTTCTTTTTATTTGTTCCGGTGTCAAATCTGGTGGTGGTGGTGGGAGACTCGGAGGCTGCACTTGACGTCTGGGCCAATAGCCTTCTTCATCTTCAATAAAGCTGATTCGTTTTAAGTCCTCTTCGCTCAACTGAGGTAGAGTGCTATGGCGATTGTTTCCAAACTCTTCGTTGATGCTAACGTGGTTTTTTCTCAGAACTGGTATAAAATTGAATTCAATTAGCATAAGTGAAGAGAAATTTTAATTAGGTATGCCTGTCAAGTTCTGTGAAGTTCCGTAACAAATACATGGCACTTGGTAGCAAGTCCATTGTGTATCAGGATTGGAAGAGATAATTAGCGGGAAATTTATTTATTCCAAATTCCTACCTACGCAAAAATGCTCTTTGTTCATTCAGCTGTTGAGTTAAGATTTTTACGATGTCTCCTCTTAAATGCCTCTGCGAAAAAGTGTAACCCTCCGATAATATTTAAGAATAGCATATGTCTTAATACACATAATAATGAGTTTCACGGTGACAAAAGTAAATTTGTCCGAAAGTAAAGTAAATCCAAATATGTTTTGCCTGCATTGCATTGCAACTAAATTCGTGTTTGTTTGCTATTCTGCAGAAAAACAAAAATGCTAAAATAGAGTTGCATAAAGCTGAAAACGAAATCTCAAATCTAACGCGTCGTTTATCATTGGCAAAAAGGGTACGCAGTAAAACAAACTTTCTTGCATTGCTTTGATAACACTTTATAGACAAACACTAATTATGTATTTGTATTTTCAGAAACAAAAGGAAAATTCTGATACTGCAGCCAAGAAATCTAAATGTTATACTTCGACAATCCACTAATAAATAATTGTGATTATTTAGCTGCCATCCTCAATGATTACATGACTACTGCGTAGTCATATTAATTTCTGTTATTTTGGGACCAAGACCACACGATGCGGTATTAAAATGGAATAATAAAAATATTTTAATAATATTCTCTTACTTGATTTACTACCACCGCCTCCTCTCAGAGAGAACCACCGCGTTAAACGGTTGTCGTCATCCATCGAGCTCTTTGAAAGTGTCTTGGAGTGACTCCACGAATCTCTCCATTTCTCCTTCAAACCCGACCCCCTGCGAAATTTGGGAGCTTTCGGCACATCTTGAATTCCATTCCTAAAGCAGAACAAAACAATTAATTAATTAAATACAATGACACATTTCTAAAATGTATTCAGCATTTAATTTAAATGTACATTTGGCTGCCGCTCTACTACTAATGAGATTCGATTGGACGACCATAATTGAAAAATACAAATAATATATTCAATTATCGATGATACACCTTTACAAATGAAGATTGACTCGTGACAAATGTGTATCATTCCAATTATACAATTAATTGGGAATTTAAATGAAGACAACGGGCACGCTTAATTGTTTGATTGAACTTGTGAATGCAATCACCTATATGAGATAAATTTGACGAGAGCAAAATTAAAGCGAGACCAGATAATACTTCGGACAATCAACCTACCACACTACCAGCATCCATTCTCTGCATTCCTCGCTATATAAGTAAATAATAAAATATGTATTTATGTGTTAACAACCTACTGATAAACTATCTACCATTACAGTATGACGAATACATGGAGTAATAACATACACAACACTGTGCACAGAAACACTGCTTAGTGGGTAGCACTATAAAGATGAATGTTTTCCACCATAAATCCTTCACATTGTGCTCGGGGTTACACCGGATGTATCAACATACAGGATGGCTCACAACTCTTTAGTAGAAACTGAAATACATCAAGCTGACGCTGTGCAATGCGTGCAATACTAACTACTACATAGTAAAATACTTATTCAATTCATCATCGGCATCAGCAGAGTATCCGGCGCCCCTCTTTGTCCTATACCACACAGCAGATTCAAAGGAACTACCATCCTACTACAGCATACGTTTTATAGTCTACAGTAATACAATCCATCTATTTCTCTTACCGTAAGCAGATAAACCACCTTCTACGTACATCGGAAGCAAATTCTATCCTTAATTCATGGCATGGTATTCTATTATTCCTACATGGACTATGTACTACTGGGAGGTAGAGTCAAACACTTTGAGGTTAAACTGATGAACATCAACAAGTCGTTAAAAATCAAATTCTAAGAGTTTAAAACAATAAACGAGCGAGATGTATAGAAAAACAAGCTATCAAGTTTCATCTTTGTGCCAAATAACAATCGCAATCGCTTCCACTTATCGACCACGACTTTAACCCTTTTACTGTTGTTTAGAGTTGTGGTTGCGGAATTATCGTCAGTGTTGAAAGATGATTCTATTTAACCTGCATTGGTTTATTTCTAGTGAAAATAAAGGTGGTGCACACGAGAGAATGACGATGATGGTTAGCACTGTATTAGTTAAACCCTGTACTCTGTCTGTCTCTGGTATACAGAGAATGTTTTTGGTGGTGGTGAGACGGCGGTGCAGCGTTCGAGATTCTAGAATGGTATCTTTGCTAATAACATTCTGCCTGCCAGCAGCAGTGTTGGGATTTTTAGCTGGCAATTTCTTATCTGAACCTTCATACGTTTGCTATTACTTATAATAGTGTAGTGGAGAGACTGGTTCCATCAACTTTTGCACTAGCAGACACTATACTAGTAGAAATTCAAGTTCCATGCATAAACAACCTGAAACTAAAACGCATGCAGAGCAAAAGTATCTGACGCGTGTAATACTAGCTAGCACTCCAGGGTAATCTCATTATTCTCACTAGTCAACAAAATACATTCGAATATGTACATATGGCCAGGCCAGTCCAGTGTAATGATGACTCACACGGTCGTACATATATATATGTATATACACTAACACATATTATGTGCATGCAAAAAGTATGGATGTCTTCGAAACAAGGCCACGTTGTACGAAATTGCTTGTAAGAAACCAAGCGCCCCGTATATTATTATTATAATATGAATTGCTACATTGCAGAGTCGTCATCCTATTAACTATATAGTGTGGGATTAACATAAAGTTACACGATAATTCTTTTTGTATACAGAAAACAAAAAACGCTGCAAACAAAATATGAATTTGATAAGCAAGAGTGCTCGCAGGATTAGCATTTATTTTGGCTGACAATGAATGATGTAATATAAATTATCACTCGCCTCTCGCCTTACAGTAATTAATAAAAACAGCTACATTTGCTACACGCAAAATTAGATGTGAAAAGAAAACCTATAAATGATTGGTTTCACATTAAGAACTCTCCTTTCAATTTAGGAAAAATGTTGAAGAGACAGAAAGTGAAATGAAAATAGTAAATAAAAGGTGACGACAATGAAAAACTGAGTTACCTTAATTCGATAATGGCTCCATTTTCTGCACCGCAATTGATATGATTTGTGCTGGAAGTGTGGTTGTTAAATGTAATGTCGATGTCATCGTCTACAGTTTTGGCGGAACAAAACCTATTCTCCAGTCGGGTTGTTGGTTGTGCGGATATAAGATCTCCAGTAATTTCCGAAGGAATTGCTAGCGCTGTCAGCGAGTCAGGCTCTGTGTCCGAGTCGGCAGAGTACCAATGCTCTTCGGTTGCTGAAACGAATAGAATCAACGAGTCAACAAAAATAGAAACAGATTGATTATTGATCTTGTATTCACTTACAGTCCCCTAAATCAGACATTTCTGTGCAACCGCATGCAGTCCCCATTAATTACTTACATACACGAACAATTCTTCACGCTTTCGATTGAGATCTAATACTGACCACTTAAAAAAGCAAAAGGCGTTTTACACTTTGCCCTTAGATCCCACACATATATGATAATCAGATAGGATTTATAAAGATAAACCAATCTTGTAGTAACATTAGGACGGACTTGGACACTGCTGCTAACATAATGATTCAGTATTAAGGATATCCAATGAAAAAATTGAAAAGCTGAGTACCAGTAAACTGTGTCTTGAGTGCGTTATCAGATTAGACTGACTGAACTCTAGAATTCTCATTCCGTATAGGGTGCACACTAGGAACTGAGCTAGCATGTTACAGTACCGATTTGGAAATCACATTATTATGTATACGACCAGACCAGCATAGAGCACTGCATAAAGCATTCCTCAAGGTTGTAAGCACAGAGGAGAAAAACGAATACTCAGCAATGACTCGGTAGAATAAAATACTGCATAATGTATAATGCACGAAGCGGTGACGACACACGGAGACCCTGACACAATATATACACAGATATACCATTAAACACGAATGAGGTCAAGCTGCCCGTGTATTACAAATACGGGAAGGTACTGCAGGTAGTAGTAATGTTAGCCTAGAAATACTATTCCAGGCTGTAATTTTCCTCTCGAGCGATTTGGAGATTAGATACGACGACAACGTACTTTTTACTACTATTCTGTCCTATAAGTTCCTCAGCTACAGCAGCTAACTAAAATTTCCGCATTAAACCATCACTGTTTTATTCCAATTCTGAACACAATGTTAGCTTTGTGTACATCGCAGTTGCTGTAATACTAATGTAAATAAGTGCCGTGGGCCTGTAAGACCTCTAACTAAGAAAAATCAATTGCGGCAAAACTGCACGCGTACGCAGTACGCGTGTATAACAACTCCAGTCACTAGCTATTTGTTTCGTGCACTCGGTATTTATGTAGAATGTCAATATTAAGTCGGGTTTGAAAACGAAAGCAGGTGAAAGCAATAATTCTAGCCTCTTGCACACGTGAATAAAGAGGAGCACACGATATTGTTACTTGGTTAGTAGGTAGTACAAGTTGTAACGTGTATGGTAAATGTGTGAGAGCGGAAGTATTAAGCACCTGTTGCTGTTGCACGAAGTTCGTCCATTGAAGAAGAGCGAGGTTTCGTTGCTACACCCACGGTGGCGGGTAGACGAGCAGCAACAATTTTGGCTTCGTCCATACATTTATCCTTCGAAAATTCTTGATAGGATGAGGACTGGTGTGGGACGACTGTGGATGCTCCAGCGTTTTGGTGATTCGAGTGAATGCACTCCGAGGAAGGAATTTCAAGTTTCTTGCTTTTATCTGAAAGAGTAAACAAAAAATTCATGTTTGCAGTTATTAAATTGACGCGATGATGATTGTGGAACTCGTACCGAGCCTTTCTACGCACAAAGAAATTTGACGGCAGTGATTCATTACCCAATTGAATGTCACGTTGTTCACAGAAAGCATTATACTGGTAATGCTTATGTAATATGTAGCAACAGCTAATGTATACTTTCCAAATTGTTTTAAGCATTAGTATTAATACTGCATCTTAATGGTGGTTAAACAATGTGATAAGTTTCATGCAGAAATATTTTGTAATCTGGAACTATGTTTTGTCTCATATGAAATAAAAAGCATATATATTATATGGGACCATATAACATGTCTTACTTGAATTGTAAAGTTAGATTGATACTTTGATGTTTAGAGGTCAGACTAGATAATGTCCGCGGGGACAAAAAATAATTTTACAATTCTCAGCTTTTGAATGAATGTATATTTTTGTAATTTCTGACCTCATTTGTATCTCTCTCACAGTCGAATTAATCCAATGAATTTTTTCAAATAAAAGTCGATTGTTCTCCAATTTTGAGATAATACTATAGAATGTGAGTTATATGTGAGAGACGCGGAGGATGTAGTAATGATTTGAAAGTAGTGCACTAAGTGGTGGTCGCACTTGTTTGAAGTATATCAATAAGTTTGTCCACCATCGCAGTAGTATAATAACATTTGGTAATAACCTTCACTTTTATCTCTATACACGTAAACAAACAGCGACAAGGCGTAAATTCCAATAGAAATCCTTATATTTAGCAGGCCTGTGGGGAATACAATGTAGCTAGCTACACTTTTCGGCAGGATCTATCGACAATGAATTTCACTTCGTATTGGGGAATTCATTTTGCTAATTATCGGACGAGGCTGCTACTTTATTCAATGTACAACAGTGGAAACACTCACACGGGCTCGACTATCTATCTATTGAGTGAACGCACGAACAATGCTTACTAAAATAAAAGACACACTTGAAAGAGGAGAAGGATAGGAGCAGCAGAGGAGACAGAGACTGCCATGAGTAAGTAGTGGGAGATACTAAACGACACGAAGCACTCACTTCACTACCCCTTGTACAAAACAGAGATTACTCCAGGCACTATTTCAAGCTGCCTTTTTCCTGTGAAAATGAGCATGTGAATGTTCTGAATGTAGCTAGCTGTCTTCTCTATGCACGTCACACTCTTCTAAGCAACTAACTATGCCCTTACATAATATTGTTGTATAATAGAAAGAATGGTTCTTTTACACAGACCACGTAACCTTTCCATGCAATCCTATGCATCAGATTGTGTGGAGGGGATATTATCAAGAAATCATGCTTTGTGCGAGTCAAGAAAAGATGTGTGTGTGTGTGTGTATGTATAATAAGTACAGACTCTTCAGAGATGGACTGTCTGTGCATTCGAGTCGGGCTACGCGCACTTTGTCTCAACAATTTCATTCACTTGCCAATTTTACGCGTTCTTCTACTCACATCTTATTGTTATAGACCATCTCTTTCTGCTAAAGTTTCAGACCCATATACCGTACCGTTGTTTTCATTGATTCAATTATTAGGACTAGATGTAAGAACCTGCTTGATAAACTTGTTTAATTATATCTTGATCAGTTTTAGGTATAAATATGAAAATTAGATAGATTTTCCCAAGGCCATAATTGCAGTTATATTCGCTGTAAGAACAAGTGCGGGGTTAGCTGAAGCAGCTTGAGTGAAAGGTCTAACAATTTTCAAATCCAGATGATCTATCAACAAGTGTCGGCTAAGAAAGTCCGATCCGTTTCCACCTCCACTTTTGTACACACAAACATATTACTTGTAAAAGTATACTCCATGATTCATTTTTTGAGTCTTTTATATTTATGTACTTCTATGTACTGACTTTATGCTTTTGCCATGCAGCATACAAAACCTTTTGGGTTGGGCCTGGTTGGGTAATCGTAGATATTGTTTGAGTATATATTGCGTTGCCTCTATACGTACCTACTAACTAAATAAGTAGTAGTAAAACTAGAAACATACTGTTGACGACAAGAGAGTACATTTACACTTTTCCTTATAATTCATCCCTCACATGTCTCAACAACTCTCATCTCTCCCCTTCTCACACATCTTGCCGCATTTGAAACGTATGGAGTTGATAATTTAGGAGAAGGATGAGCGATGCTACACAGAAGACGAACAAGAAACGATACAACAACGACATATTCGTCTATATGTATATGAACACTGTACACATACAATCCTTTATACAACGTTCTTACTCATTGCATAATTTCCTAGGTCATCTACTTATTTATAATATAATGTGTATATTTTAAACGTTTGCATAATTGTTTGTTCTAATCTGTAATGGCCACCATAACACAAATATCGATTCACATAGATGTACACATACGAATATAGATTTTATTAAGTAAGAACTGCAAGTGAGCATAATACGGGGGCCTTGGACAAATGCAAACTTTAGACAGATAAGTAATGTAGGAATGTTTCACCACGAAATCAGTGTACGCGGTAGAGAAACCTCTATGACAGTTATTGACTTCTTAAATCATAAAGTGAACATGCTCTGATCTGCTACATTTTTGCCAGGCATTTACATTTTATCTACATTTTACGTGACAATGTAAATAAACATTTATGGATGGCACATACAAACAACTACATATAATGCACATATTTTACGACACTCTTTAAGCAGAAAAAGTGAAGTTCAACAACGCTTGAAATGCACTGATAACGTATAGAGAGTATGGGCGTACTGCGTACTTTCAATAAATCCCATTTTCCCGTAAAGCGAATTTTCTGAGGATCTGCGCCATAGAAAAATGATGCAATACTATAATTTTGCAAAATTCCAAGAAAATCTTACGATGCCTTTTTAGACTTGCTGGCATAAGTGGGCACTAGTATATTTAAAGAATTCTGCAATACTGTAGGTGTATTCGATTTCAAGGTAAAAATCCTACTTTATCCTGCACTTGAGCTTCTTACATTTAAAGCATGTATTATAGGACACGGTTTCACATTAAATCCTCCTTCGTTACAATCGAGAGCATCTTGTTTCCTTGCTCCATAAAAATAAATGCATATAACATTATTACACAGGTAAAGGGGTTTTACAGGTATGTATTCATGAAATATTGTGTCCATCATTGTGTACAGATTCAAAACAAGGGATTTTGGTTAAACATATTATTATACTAATAGTATTTACGTATGCTGTTTACCTTGGTTTCTATTCAGGAAAGGCAGTCTCATGATGTGGTCCCTGATTTTCCAATGAGGTATCAGTAAATATGATCGTTGATAGCGAGATTTTAATCCTTTGCCCGTATTTAAGGATAAGAGGGAAGGTTCTGTAGATATTTTGGATTTGAAATTCGTGTCTGTAGTAAGAGATCTGTCAAGTTTCTTTTTCCGACTTGTAGACCCAATTTTGTTGTATGCATTTGAATTCATCGCAATCGAAGCTGTAGTATCTGCTTCAGTGTTGTGACAGTTGTTGACAGATGCATTACTAACAGGCAGAGAGTTATTGTACGGGATATTATTCCTACTACGCGAACTGAACATTTCATTTTTCGTATGTTCACTATCACTCTTACAAAAGGCGGGCAAAGTATTTGAGCCCCCGAATGGGTGACCGCAGTAACCACGATGCAGTAAATCTGTTTGGCAAAGTGAGTTCAGGTCTGCAGACTGAGATTGAGATTTGATACTTTGATCTCCAGTATTGCAATAACAATGATTATGACTGGCCCGTCTAATAACCGTTTTGGGAATGTAATGTAACCTCGGTGGCAGCTGTTTAGCGTCTGAAATTCTGCCCAATTCATTTTCGTAGCTTTTACTTCTTTCTTCAATTTCCGTGGTGGATCTAATAAGTAAGTTTTCCACTTCAAGATTTAATTGATCCAGAACACGGTCGTGTCGCTGTTGAACCTGCACTACTTCTGCAAGAATGTCGTCTGTACTGGAGAAACTTTTAAAGTGACACGGTGTGTTTGGTCCTTGGTTCATATAACGTGCAACATCTCGAATTTCTTCATATTCGTTTTCACTACTACCACTGACACTACGACAATTCAATTTGTCACCAGGAAACACGTTACTTCCTTGGACGCACTTATTCATTGGGGACGAAGAATTGACCGCTCTCTGTTCCAATTGATGGCTTTGTATCGAGTGGGGTGAGCCGTCCTCTTGAATGTTAGAGTCGTACACGTAGGAATAAGGATCATACTCCAATTGCTTTCCATTATTTCCAACAGCCTCTCCAACTCCGTCAAGATTAGTAGCCATTGTGTGATTCGGAAGTGTATTCCCGTTTTGTTTGAGATCTTCAATGTAACCTTCGTCCAGCAATCCATGCACCTGAATGGTCAATTATAATTATTAATGATATGTTTATTTAAAAAGTCTGTTGATACCAAGTATATGTATTTTGTTACTTATTTAATTGACTTACAGAGAATTTAAGGGGTGGTTTTTCGTTGACGAAATTAAAGTCCTGACTAAAGTGTGGCGGCTGCATAAGAAAACATTGACTATTTGGGGGAACATGAGCGACCGGGTGTGGAAGAGGTAAACCGTAGTGATGATGATCAGGGACAAAATACTGTTTTTGGCTATTGTAATACAAATTTCCTTGCATTGTTGGGTGTTCTTGGTGATGGTAGTGGTAATGATTGTCGACTGTTGGACGGAGATTAGGTTCTGAGATTAGATTCGGATTGTACTGCAGGGTAGGGGAGCCAAGGCCAATTAATGAAGGGTTAATTACCCCTCCTGGTCTGGATGATGCGCCTGCCATGTTTATATTTGCACTATGTCGTCCATTAAAATTGTGATGGCGCATTTGTAAAGAGGGATTATCTCGGCCTGTGGCATTGGGTCCTGTGAACGTTTTTCTGAATGGAGATGCTGTGTATCGAACTGAAAAAGGCCAATTCTGAGCATCTTCCGTACCCCCGTTGAAGGACATTTTCTTCTGAAACACAAATCATATACAATCAGGAACAATATTAATAGAAAATACAAAATCAATTTTTGCTTGCACAATATCACGTCAATACTTTTTTTTTTACTTCCTTGAACTCATTCATAACTTTTTATTCAATAAACATTGATTAAATAATTATAACTGCTTCCACTGTCCACTTTTGACCATTTAACAGGTTTTGGCACTTTCTAAAGAACAGCAAGGAGAGGAAACGAGGCATAAGTCTGTAGGCATAATTTTCCAATATGAACTGATTTTCAGTAGCGACTAAGTATTCTGCACCTTCAAAATGTAGAATTTAAATTTGTTTGTCGCTGATGCTAAACTAAAATGGGTATCATCTACTATGCCAAATGTACATTCGAATCGAACATAGAGCTAAAATGTACCGGCTCTCAAATATGCATACATCGCATTGCATTAATGTCTCTCCCCCTCCCTTCATACAATTTCTTCCGCGTTTGGTAAAAGGCAGTAAAAGGAGAAAAGAACAAAATCATTCGACTTACTGTGCGCTTTATAAAGCGTATCACAGTTTCACAGTCGCATACATTGCATTATAATTGCACGAACCCCACGAACAAATGTCTCAAACCTCAAACCAGATGTAATATATCAATTGAATGAGGGAGAAAAATTGATAACAAAGGACCTTTTGACAAACTATCTATTTATATGTTAGGACATATTATATAATAACGAGAAGTTTTGAGACATAAATGCGGTATGTAAGTAACACAAGTAACACACCTCACACCACAATATTACATTAATTTCGTTCAAGGAGAGAATATTACAATGAATAACAGTAATATTGACAGTAAAATTAACAACTTTGAAACCCGAATATGAGTCAATTTCGCTCCCCACAATGGTAAAGGTAATGAAGGTCAAATAGAACGGATACTCACACAGAGCCCAATTCAATGCAATAAAATCAGCATTTTAAATAAATGAAATAACTTGGTTAAAGTTGTGTTGGATTCAAAACCTGTTAAAATGTGAACAAAAGATTTTGCCCGTTGTTCATTGAGCGCTTCGAAATTCAGTTGTGAATTGTTGCATAGAAGTGTTGGTGCAACCGTGCATCGGTGCATCTACGCAAACGTGGTATACTACAAACAAAACAAACGTATAATTTTTACAATAATATTTCTTTTAAAGAATAAAATTGCCGAGTGAAATGAGAAAGGCTATTTTATTTAATTGAGGTACGTATAAAAAAGAACACGCTCATATTAGAAAAACAGGTTTGTTGGTTTGCATTAACAGTTAACTATTGAGCGCAGCGTGCACATCTTTTCAAAACAGTAATAAAATACCAAATATCCCGAAAAACAAACGATGAAATATTCAACTTGAGGTCGATTTAATGATTTTTGTCCAGGTATAGAGAAAAGCCAAAAAAAATTATCCGAGCTCTGCACTTAGTGCTTATACATAAAGAATATGTTTCCAAGGAAAACTGTTCAAAATACAAACACAAGTCATTTCATTATACCAAAAAAAGTTTACATACCACTTTTTAATGTTACATTCCGTGACTGTTTCAAATTTAATTAAATTTTAAAATGTTTTTGACGATCGGAAACTTCTTAAAATCAGCTCTAGAGAACAAATGAGCGAGAAACAACAAAGGAAAGGACGCAATACTTTCCACAAGGCACACAATTCCTGCACACGAAACACAATCAATTTGTGATTGTCAGTTGCGAATATTGCAAATGTCATTCAATTGTTTATCATTGCTTCTACATATTAATGTTATGTAGTAAAGTAACTTACGAAGAACAAATTGCAATGACAACAACCATGCATAGGCACACTCACTGCAAGTATGTGAAAATCACATGTGAATTAGTGTCAGGTGTTTTCAGGGCGTTAGTGACAATTGGCAACAAAACACTGTCAAAATCTGAATAAAAGAGAAAATAATCGAGAATTTGAACAAGATGTGGCCATTTGGCCAGTCACCTCACCTGCATCGCACTGCATACTGCACTACCCAGCGTTACAGTTGTATGAATACAGAGAATACATATCTACTACCTACCCATTACATATTAGGCTTGTACGAGAAGCATTTACCTTTTTACCTACATTATGTGCTCAGGTTCAACACTCAACAAACTCAGCACACACAGAGAACAGGGAGAGAGGCACCATAACAGGCCCTACAGTATTATAGGTACCTGAAACTGAAAATGTACCTGTGTCGTGATGATCTAGGTACACGGATAGCAGTTGGTTGGCTGGTAGTTTAATCTTGCGTTCGTTTCGTTGTTGTTTGGTACTTTTGCTGGCTCTCTCTCTCTCTCTCTCTCACACACACACAGTGGTCGTCGTCGTCAGTTAGGTTATGCCTTCAGTGCTAGAAAATACAAAGAAGGTTGAAGGTAAAGGTAAGCACAATACTCACATATAAATACATGCACATGACATGATGCAGTTTAACAAGAGAGAGAGAGAGAGAGAGAGAACTGTGAATGTAGCCAGTTGAGCACGATAAAATTTTAAACATGGAAATTATGTACTTCACATCCTCTCTGCTCATTCATTTGGTAATGCATGTATAAATAGATAAGGAAGTTTACAATGAAAAGTGTAGTCGCTTGTCTTAGGCATAATCTTTATAAATTGTCCCTATTGACACTGTATTATTCTCTGACTAATTTATTACATCCAAATCTCTCAGTTACACACACATAATATCCCGTACGTGATTTATATCATATGCAAACGTAACTCATTACTTAAGACGCATTGTATTCATTTTAGTGTGCAATATTAATGATATTAATCCAAACGTGCTTTTGCATATACCTCGTCCATAATACAAGGTTCCATTTTGAATTTGAATTTTATTCGTCAAAAACTGTATGGAGTTGTTGAAATGTTTACTCGTTTCAACTGCGGATGTAATAATATAAGTGAGAAAAGTGAAAACCTTGGCAAGTAATTCAAATAGTTTACTAGTACTTACTAGTACATACGTAGAGAGAGAGAGAGAGAGAGAGAGAGAGAGAGAGAGGAGTACAGGTAAGAATGTGTCGGTAGTCGGTATGAAGCATGGATATATGTATAATAATGCCCTATTGTCCGTTCAGCAATTTGGTTTGTGTGCACAGAGAGAATTTCTCACTCCTTGAAGGGAAACACCTATAGGACCGTTTACTTCAGCATCAATCAGTTGGTTGTTGGTAGGAAAGGCAGTAGCCAACTCTGACAGCATTGTTCACCTGGACCGTATGAACAAAAGGTGTTTGTATGTATAGTAAGTTCGTAATACCCTAAACCGCTCAGTCGTTGAATCCTTGAAATAGGGTACACGTAGTCAACGTAGTTGAAGGTACTATAATACATATACTATTCGATGCTACCTTCTTAACATTATTATTACAAGTCTCACTTGAGTGAAAATACTTTTTTTAGCTTGTTCTCCGTAAGTACACAAGAATGGAATTCTTTCCACTAGTCCTCCTAAACAGCGTAGAAATAGATTTGTATGCGGCTACAGTCAATACGAACTTGGTTCATGCGCTCTAAAAATTCTGTTCGAAAAAAGGGTTTTCAGTGGTCCAGAATATTTATTTATTTTCGTTTATTAAAAGGAAGAACAGTGTAATAAAAATTAATTTTACTTCTTGAGTGGCACCAACCAAATTTCCATGGAATCGCAAGGTCTTTGTAATTTTTTACTATTAAACAGTATTTAGTATTTATTACTTTATTCATGAAGATGTACAATTGCAATGAAATTGTAGCGTACAAATTGTTTCAGATTGAAATGCTTTATTTTGCATTTGTGCTACCAAGACAACGGATAGAAAATGACCCCACTTGTGAAAAAGGTGTGCATAACATCTAGCTTAGTGGTCAATAGAGTTGGAGTTTAAAGGAGTAAACACAATCTTTTGCCAGAAGAGTGCTCCTCCTGACAAAGAGAAGGGACAAAGAGTGCATTCAGCACAAAGAACTGTTGAATAACTATGGACGAAATCCTAGAGAAGGCAGCTTCGGCTTTACAACAACATCAAAATGCTTTAAAACACTTTATTACGAGCTCCCTTCACATTTCAAGTTTGTTCTACGCATTTCAATGACACCACATAATTGAAACGCGTAGAATTGATTCATGTGGTGATTACATCAATTATAGTAAATCTAGGATTCATGAACTAAGAAATTTAATTTCTATTTGATTGGTTATCCTAAAAGATATTAATAGGATATTCCGTAGGTGATTGCACCACGAGCACAGCCATCTATCTAATACCACGAGAATAAGCTGTTAAGCATTTTGTTTCATTTTCATTGGAGTCATCTCTATCTCTAATCAATATCTCTACAAAAATGCATAACTCGATGAAGGTATATATTCTGTCAAATGGTTTCAACTGCTGATACAGTTCACTGTATAAAGATTCAGTTCACCTGGTAACTGTAAAAACTTACAATTAGTATGTGTAGAATTGTGCATACCGCTTGTCACCTGCCGCTGAATGCTATAATTAGATGTGCCATAAATAAATGTATTCGTACAAAGGGATTGTTACATGGATATGGCGATACTTCGCAGTATTTATTATATATTATGATTTCCACCCAGATTAAGCGAACAAGAAACAAATCAGCACATATGGGAAAAGAGAGTGCAACGGTTCAAGGTCTTTTCACCAAATAGATTATTACAGTATTGTCGATGAACAATGGAATAAGAGCCAAAAAGATGCGATCTGTGCACTGTGTGCCTGGACACGGGTTTCAGCAACAAACACCAAAACTACAACTTATATTTAAAGAGAAACAAGTTGACATGTCCTCTTACATAGTTATTATGACCATTAAACTTTAAATAATCAGTTTCCTCTTAATCAATGGTGACATAAAAAAGACTATACGAATTAGCTACATTATTTGTAACTTAAAATAGTCATAGTCATAAATTATGACTCATAATTACAGTTAGTAGGAAAGAAGTTTTCTTTAGTTGGCGCGTTGATCAAAAATACAAATATTTAGAAACAATCCAAACTGCCCGTAAAAACACAACGCAAGCGCGACAACGATTCAGACAACGCAATTGTAGTAATGACACAATTGCACGAGCGAATGAAAATCAATTGAATATAGTCAATTTCTTGGTTAATCAAGTACAATCGACGTTTACTTCATCGAATGTATGTTTGATAAAAGTAAATGGACATAGATATGCCCTTAGCCTCTACTTGAATCCAATCCTCATCCATGAAATCTAAGAAAACATGAAATAACTTGGAGTCAGTTTTAATTAGCCTGCCAATAAATTCTACACACATACAACTGTCTTTGCAATTTTGTCACAAAAAATCGTTTTTTTAGATCTTCAAAATTTACAAATTTGGTTTCTGTATTAAACCTGAGACCAATATATGACTATTCACCTCTTTGATACATCTCAGAATTCACTTCCTTGTCTAAAAAATTTCATAGACAGATAATTGAAGATTTAACAAAAAGAAAAACCGTCGAAAACATTGTTTTAACTACCAGGACAACAATTATTTTTAATAATACTAATAATACCTATTGGCTGCATTAGCCTCCCATCCGTGTCAATTAGAAATACCTCGTAAATATTCATCACAAAGAAGTTAGACTATATCTAGAATTTAGTGGCAGGGCTTGACAGCATTGTCAGGTTAAATTCATTTAGAGAGAGAGAGAGAGAGCCACTCGACGGATTATACATTACTACACCATTTGGTAATCATGTTCGGCTTTGTAATGCATTTTAGATTGAAATTATTGAATGTACTCTTTCTGTATGTGTATTTAAGGATAAAATTATAGGTGAGTTCAACAAGGGAACAATGACATTGGGTATTATTATGTTGTGAATTTTAGTCTTATGTGTTGAGGTGATATATATGTTTCATAATTACGGTTATTGAAAGAGTGTGTGGCAGAGAATTAGTTAGCTACCACAAAATACCAAGACTGGACTTGATACGTGAAAATCTGTATTTTATGCAGGTAATGTATGTATATGTATGTACGCGTGTATTTATGTAAATGTAAACCTATCCATTCATATATTTGTGGCACACTTTTCGGCTCGTCTTTGCTTTTAATGGGCAATTTTACTGTTTCATAAGGTAGCTAAGGATACTTAAATTTAGTGAGTTGAGCCGACGAACACACGTATCCAAAATGTACGAATAAAAACGCGGTCTCGCTCACTGGTATGTATACTTGAAGAATGAAACATCCAGGTTTCACATGTTACAACAATAGCAGCAGCATTTATGCGTCGTGAGCATCGAATTTTCATTAGTGAGTCATCCACGAAGATCATACAATTGCCTAGCTCAGTGATCAATGCTGTATAATATTACCTACACATGTACAAGTACTATGTTTGTTTCTAATAATAAATAGTATTATTAGGCTCTGTTCTCTCCAGTTATCAATTATTGCGTAATAAGTGTCTCGTATCGTGTTGACGCACTAGTTACATAGTAGTGTACACTCAAGTAGTACACACGCCTATCGTTTGGTATAGTAGTATACATTCAGAACAGTTCTAGACATGATAATATATAACATCAATACTTAACAATTTTGTGTCACAGAACAGAGAAAACAAAAGTGAAGCATTATGCTTGTGTAGAGCTATTTCTGACGTTTGGAATAATGACATCACACAAGGTGTATTACTCCTAACAATTTATGAAAGTTTTAGCACTCATTCGACCACCAAAGTCATTACAATTCAACATTTATTATGTACCTTAGTATACACTAATTAAGTTTTTGTGGACTTGCAAAATTATTATAATTAGCTTTATAAATACCACAATTGCTTGTTTGTTTTAAGGGTTGATTTTGCACTTAATGGAGACGTGAGCTCCGGTGATTGATTCATTACTAGTTAGTTGTAGGATGATTTTTTTCTTTTTCAAATTACGAATCCAGACTGTAATTTGTACAAATACATTGATTTCGCGAGTCAATATTTTTTAATAATTATTATGCTGACAGAGTGTGCTAATTTTTAATTAGTGATACAGTTTAGACTTAAGAATATACTGAACATTGTTATAGTACACAACATGTAGAATGGTTAAACATTCTGTGTATACAATACAGAGGATACATTCAAGTAACAACACGAATTTGCGAACAAAACCTAATCACTAGACCCAATAGTGGATTTTATGTATTATGTATATATGCTAAAACTTATAGAATTTGTCTTTAGATTGCTTCATCCCCAGGAGGAACTTGGTCCGGATACGGTTCGTTTACTCGGAGTTGAGGAGAGCCTGGAGGGTTTAGTATATTTAGTTGTGGTACGGCTGGAGATGCCCCTCCGATTTGTAGAGCTCCTCCTCCAGCGGCGACGACACCCCCAGCAGCCCCTCCTAAAAAATTCCCCCCAGCGACAGCTTCACCGGCATTCACATTCATCTGGCCGAGAGCATCTGCCAACGGGTGAACCTCAATTTGATTAGATGCTAAAGACTGATCCAATGCTGGGTCGGCAGTAGCCTCTGCCAAATTCGTAACTGACTTCGATTTGACACACTAAAGGGATTAAATAAATGAGAGTGGTTAATCAATTTCTCATGATGTCATTAGAAATCTGTACAAAGGATGAAAAGTGTATGAGGTCGACATACTTGAAAATCGACGTGACGACTCTTCGCCTCTTCCTTCTCCCATGACATTCGGATAAAAGGCCGTTGAACGTAATTGTATATTACCTCAGCTCTTCCACCCGGACGCCGTTTTATCTATCAAAGGACGAAAAGGAAACGCACAGTGAAATCATTTCGAAACGACGTGTCTCCTTTATTGCATTGCCTAAAAGGCCATTTCATATATCTATATATGGTGTTAAAGAGCGGCACATATCCGCAGATACCTTCTCTTTATAAGTGGGATATCCCTCAATTCCCAAGCGAATTTTTTTCAGTCCTCTCTCTTTCAGTACTTGTTTTGCCACGTCGCGATTCTCAATGTACTTGAAAAATCGATACAAAGCCGTACTATTGACAGCTGCAAATAAAAAAAAAAAAGTTTTACACATCAATCCAACTGCCACTTTTGATTTTCGTTTTTACGGCTGCAGAAACATCAAAGTTTCCTCCACTCACTCATTATATTTTGGGACAAAAGCGACAAACTCTAACTGCCGACCGACTTTACAGTCGGACAGGCGGAGTTGTCTACACGAAACTTGTATAACAGCATAAGCATTAACTTCAGATCTAGAGATGTACTTACTCTGCGAATACTCCTCTCCCATTTGTGGTGGATACTCTTCATCCCAGTCGACAGTGTCGTCGTCAAGTAAGACTACTATGTGGCACTCACGATCCCCACGTTCTGCCGAATTCACCATCAACGGAAGAATCAGCTTCTCCAGAAACGCTTCAAACTGGTGTCGAGCTCCTTCATTCGACAGTTCGTGAAGTAGGCCTCCTAACCAACATCAAAGCTATTAACCACTTGTCACTCGATGCTATATCCATCATCACCAATTAGCTTGCCTCTAAATTGCTCAACCAACTACCAATAATGCCTTCGTTAAAACAATTACACGTACGATCAAGTTGCTTCTCACTTCCCAAAAAACTTTCTAACCGGCCTTTCACGCTATAGATTCCTTTAAAATGTAAACAAAGTCAATCAACTATCAACTTTCTCCAAGCAACGCATTCCAATCAGTAAACACTTTTACACAAAATAATACTATTAGAGGCTATTGCATAATCGCTCTATCATTTGTCCCTATTATTTGTTTAGTTATAAAAAACTATTCTTCTAAAGAAAATACAAAACTAATACAATTTTCGGAATGATTAAAACATATCCAGTTCGCTCTCCAGGTATTGTAAACAAACCTCAACCTACAAGAGATTATTAAGCGCAGAACGCTTTCTATTCCAAAGTGTTCAAGTGTAAATCAGTTCCTTACTCATCCTATCCTATAACTCTATATATAATTTCCCATGAAAGAACAAAAAAGGGATTAGGAAAAGATTTCATAATCCAAGCGGGTTAAATGCAAATCGGCAATACATAAACTTTGCTTCAAAAACTGTCAAAAAATATCAATGCCCAGAATGTGCTATTGGATAGTTTAATAGCTCTTCCGTATTCATCCCCATACGAAGAGGTATGAACTGCACCTTGAACGAGTTCCGATGTTCCTTGTTGCCCCATAGAATCCTCTATGCAGACAGAGAAAGTATGCGCTGTTCATGAGAATATTCAATATTCTACATTTCCGTCCTTAGAGAACCTTTGCGCAGTGCTAACAAAACATTGGTTGGATCCGTTCACATTCTATGTCCATACAATATCAAGTCCAGCATCAAAGAATCCCTTTTCACCAATTCCATAATATATATCCAATGTGCCTACGTACAATGTGTATTCAATTGTAGGACAACGACGAGTGTATTCGCGTTCTATATTTATAACGCGATCACTGCAGATTATTTGTCAGGCTAGACCGGCAGTCCGGAAAAGAGTTGAAAGGTCTGGTCTGTCAATGTTATTGCCCAGTGCGTTCCCCGTGCTAATGCAGCAATGACTACCGAGTGTGAATGCGCCGTGACACAACAATGAAGCACACAAATAGGTGCCACAAGTAGAAGAGAAGCTGCTGAGGCTGCAGCTCAACACAAACAGTGAAAAATACATTAGACATTGCGGGGAGAGACGGAGAAACTGAGAGAGTGGGCCACCCAGTGGATTCACCAGCATCACTTTGGAGGCTGATGCTCTGTCTCACTTCCTATGTGCATAGACAAGTATTTTTGGCTGCAAGCGGCCTAATGATAACTTCAATGCACGTTAACAAAGGAAACAATGAATAGGCTCGGAGGGACACAGCTCTCTCTTGTTAAATATTAGTGCACATTTGAATACGATAAAGTCAAGTGTTTGAGTGGATGAGAGAGAATAGAGGGGTTGGGGGGGAGGGGTGCTCGGAGTGACATGACAACAGACGTCGTGCTCGTCCTTTTGCACAGCAGAGGGAGAGGACCTTCGAGGACGAGCGAGGGACACTGGAAGAGAGATAACTCTGGTCTAAGAAGAACGGCACATTAAGCAAAACAAAGCATGATTCATTCATGCGAGACGAAAAAGATCGATTTGCTTCCAGTTCCTTCCGTGAAAGAGCAGGGAAAGCAACATGATGCCAATACCATTAAATTAGTGTGGAAAAGGCTTGCTCAACTTCTCGTTGTTGGTATAGTTAGCAGTGCCCGAGAGTGATGTGTGCGAGAAGTCGACCACAATAACGTTATTCTCTCTGCCCAAGAACTCAACCAGCGACCACGTTCACTATTACCCTGGGCCTCAAATACTTTCACTGTACTATTGCGCTGCAGCATGCAGTAGCATAGCAGCAGCAGCAGTCAGATATGAAAGAACATATGCGTCAAAATAAATACTTCCAACCAAGCACGACGAATGGTAATGACACTTTAATTCAGACTTCCCCTTGTCTTAGTCTATGTAATTAGGTGTGGAGCCAGTAGGTGTACATGTCCATGTATTTCACACATAGGACCCGCCAGCGCCAGGGAAAATACTTTTCTTCAGTCACTAAATGTAATAATGTGTTCTTGAATGTATATACGAATATATATTTGTTTATATATGTTATATGTATGTATGTATATGTACTGTTTCCTCCTCCTCCTCCTCCTCCACGAAAAGGAATTTTGTCCAAAAAAATTGCAACAACCCACAAAATTTCCACACTGTATGTATATGGGGCGGGGTAATCGACCAAAAATCTCCTTCTCTGTCTTGAATGCGAGCAAACAATTCAGAAATCTCTCGACTCGCTCGACCAAGTGACTTTTTCTCTATTTTAACCGAGCGTGCAATGTAATTGCAAGAAACATATAAACAGTCGACAATTTGCGTTTGTTAGCTAGTGGACGATTATTTTCCCCTCTTTGACTATTCAACACTCTTGATATTCAGTCCTAAGGATTTCACAGGGCACCTGCTGGTTTGCTCGGATGTGGTTTGCTACTACACAAGTAGTAGTAGTGGTAGACAGCAGAGAGAACTACAACACTACACTTACTGCTTCTCCCTCTCTTTCTCTCCTATTATATTCAAAAGTCTACGCTCATTCCTGCAGCTGGATGCAGCCACTACTGAACAGAACGACATAGGAATTCTCCTCGAAGAAGAGGAAGAAGGAGAAGAGTAGCAGCAGCATCAGCGGCAGAAGCAGTAGTAACTTTCACACAGCAAACGGATACAATGCCGGTCACGCGAACACCACAATTCATGAATCCTTCCTGTTGTATCGAGTCTATCTCATCTTCCGATGACAAAACCACGTCGACGCTACCAAATTAGTATCATTGTCGGTATCTATGTTGTGTCGTTACCTATAGGCATTGGTGGTGGTAGCCCCATCCTAAGTCCCTCTCACTTGACTTTCACATGCATACTCATTTATTTACTTGGATTTCCACGATATATATGTATGTCCCCTGCTATTTATATTCCTGAGAAAGCACAGGTTTGATGGCACAGAAACTTCTATCAGTAGCAGTAAGACAACTCTTTCCAGAGGAAAACTGTCATTCCATATGACGTTGTGTAGACGTGTGTATTGAAATTGGCAGTCAATATTATCGAAAAAGTTCCAGTGTTCTTTCAATCCTAGTATTTATATAGGTCCTACTGCTAACCTATCCGGTCTTGTTGTGCATGAAGGCTACAATAAAGCGGTAGAGGGGAAAGTAGAGTTTTTCCTGCTGCTTTTCTTTTGTCAGTTCGACTCACCGGCTACATGATACTCCTGCTGCTACACTGACGCAACAGTGGCATGGCAGCGCGGTGGAAGCTACTACGTTTTCCTATTATATATCCCTTCGTTCACCTTCGCCAGCATAACTCAACTTCAAACAAACAACGACAGACATATTAGCGTGTGGGCAAAGCCACGTTAATTTCCAAATGGGAGTGGATCACTGTGAGTCAGTCAGTCCTTCCAGGAGCAGCGGAAAACTACCCATACGACGACTACGATCACTAACCCAGGCATGCTACTGGTGCTACTAAGGAAAACTGAATCCTCTTGCAATGCAAAGAGAGAGAGAGAGAGTCAGAGAGAGAGAGAGAGTCAGAGAGAGAGAGAGGTAAGCTAAGGTAACTTGATATTAGTCTTTGCAAAGTTAGTGCCCGTGTGCTATACGTTTGCACCAGGATGTTAGCTCTGGGTAACATTTGCTCCCGGGTACTATTACAATTACAACGTCTGCATTTAATTACCCATACGAAGCTCAGTGTGTAACAAAAATATAACATATTTCATATGATACAAGGCTGACGTACAGAAAACAAAAAAGGAAGAGAGAGAGAGAGGAAGAGAGAGAGAGAGAGAGAGTGAAAGAGATGTAGTAGTTACTCGAGAAAAGTTAATTAAGTAATAATGAGCCTTTTAAATCCGAAGGCTAAATGGGAATCAATCTTTTCATTAAAATCATTTACACGATAGATAAGCATTGCCGGATTGGCAATCATAAACGACCTGGTGAGTACAGGGAGTAATAGCAATAGCAGCAGCATTTGTACGTTATCGTCGTGTGTGTACTAGTGTGGAAATCCCGGGAGTTATAACCTGCGAGCTGAAATCTCATAATCCTCCTGAATTCTAAGAAAATGAAACGTCAACAACGCAAGATCAATATAGTTTTCCTGTTCAGTAATTGCAACTTGAACATCGAGCACTCTACTCTTGCAGGCAGTAATTAGTGAGAAAAAGGAAGTCGTCTGAGTGTTTGCTTTGTTTGACTAAAGTTACGTTCGAGCTTAGTTAGTTCGAAAGCGACTAATACCCTGAGAATTAATTCCAGAGAAAAGACTTACTAAGGTTCTGGCATTTGATCGTGCTAGCATCAAATGGAATTAATAGGTAATCACAAGCCTCCCGAAGCTCTTGAACACTGACAGTAGGCGGGCAGCGTATCAGTCCACTGCGATAATATTCCAGAATGGCACGAAAAACTGTGGCCGACAATCCGTCAGCCACTACGTACTCCCCTCGTTCGTTCGGATGCACGAACTCGATGCCAGAGCTGAACATCCTGAGACAAAAACAAAGCAAAGCACTTTAGAATTAAATATGTTATGGAATTTCAAGATATATTTTTACGAAGCAACGAAAGTCTTTTCACGAATCCAGACAATCTCGTTAGAGGAAACAGTAAAAAACACTTGATCGCCATATCCCTTGAAAATAGCTTTACGTTGTCCAATTATTTTTCGATGGTGTTTATTAGTGAAACGTAGACTTTAAGTGACTCACCTTCCGAGCATTGTATTGGGATATTGAGTGAAAATTGATGGGTCCACCACAAAGCGTGTGTTGTCTACTACTAGAGTGATTCTATCCTCCATAAATGAACTGGACATGGTACCCGAGCACAACGCACTGCCTCCTAGAGCCCCTTCATTCCGTCCAGAGTCATGACTGAGACTGTGAGCCTTGGACAGATGGGACATGCCGCTTCTGGATCTGTCCATCCTTTAAAAACAAATCATAAAATATGCTCTCATCAGTATGATTTATAAGTAACTTACCAAGGCAACAATAAATGGGATAACAAAATCAATGTATAATGCGATGGCTTAATTTTGTAACTAATGGCCAGTAGTATTATTAACGCAATGTAAAAAAACAACTACTGTGAGACCATGACCACAACAACTGACCCCTCACTCTTCAACACATTCAATGTATCGTGGTTAGTTCAGTTTCCAGACTAGAAAAACTATGCTCCCACTCAGTACTTCCTCCGCTCAAGGAGTCATTCCATGCAGTCAAACCCAAGTCAGGGAAGCTTCACTCTAACTCACTCGCTGAGACTGAGACGCAAGACGCACACAGAAAGACCAAAAACAGGATACAGAATACAGGTGCAATATTATTTATATATATGTCACAGGTCGATCGAATCATCGGTCCACTGCAATCATAATGACTAGTCCTACCAGTGAAACCGAAACCAGTGGGATCATATTAAAAAGGGCTACGCTATTTGAGTTGTGGAGGCTGGCCTAGTGTTGCGAGATACATAGAACTCCCTAAAATTTTAGGAAGTTGGGACGGGATAAGCCAGGACCAGTTCAGTCCCGACAGGGTTTACTGCAATCAAGATTGTATGTACCTCATCATTTCTAGAAAAAATTATTCCTAATCGTACACATTATATAGTTATCCTTATCACAAACATGGGGTTAGTTGCAGTCCCAGGCCAGCAAAACGTTGTTCACATATTATCCACACAGCGAAATGTTATCCACATGTTATCCCCAAACCTAACCTACCCTAACATGTGGATAACAATTATTTTGGCCAGATAACTGCAACTCACCCCAAACATGCAGTGATGCACAATTATTTGGTACTAGTGTTTAGATTTCGCATTTCAGTTTACTTATGGCATATGGGGAATGGGGGCACTACGAACTAGTGACTTTGTATTTGAAAAGTCATGACGAGGTAAAGTTGTGGAAGGAATTGTAATGCATGCAGTAGGGGAGAGTGCTGTAGGTTGGAACATTTTGCGTTTGAATAATTTTCATAATACAGGGAAAAGATTTTTAATTATTTTATTATGCGTATTTTATTCATTATGTTTTTAGGTACAAGTAGAATTAATATTACTAATTTTCTATGCTGTAAAGCCGTAGTTACAGGGTTTTTTAAAAAAAGAATATTTTGTTCCAACCTACAGCAACAGTCTTGTAGGTTGGGACAGGTGGTGGGTTTTCAAAAGCGCTGCCCGAACGCACCTCTACTTCGCTAGATTGAGCCAGAAGTACGACACGACTGATCTTTAGTTTGAAATATTGGAATCTAAACAAGCTTTGGACTTCAGTTCCATGCTCTATTTGAAATCACGCTATTCCCACAATGTTTCATTTTACACCACTCTACTGAACAAGACATCCATACCAGTAAATGGGCTTGTTTAATCTCTCTAAAATTCTAATTTCCCATTTTGTTGACGAATCTACCATGGTATTTAAGAGTATTTGAATCTTGAAGCTTCTCACTACAAGTACTTACAAGTAAGACTTAAAAGATGTAATATTATTTAACTGGAGATTGGAATATGACTTGAGCTTTGAATTAAATTCTATTTAAGGGAAAGTCTATGACTTTCGAGAAGACGTGCTGTTTTTTAAATCTAAAAATTTTTGAGTTGATTTGATTGAATGAGTGTTCTGGTAATCGAATTGATTAGTTTGAGATGAGATTTACAAATTTGATTTAATGCGCGCAGTATATAAATAATTAATGGTGGAACAAATTTAAAATGTATGCATCATATGGAGATAACACCACAAATGATGACGTGAACCTGCTGGCAGTCATTCCGAATATGTTTCCCCCTTCTAACTTCATTTGCAGCAATACATAGATACGAAATTTACGGAAAAGGAAGTCTAACACTCGTCTATCACAATAGGATGGCTTTAATACACGATGATACTAATTTATAAAACATTACAAATCAATTCCAAATGTACAATCATTATTCGAAAGTTTTGAATCCGTCCATAAAGTTTGAAACTAGCCTGTTCTACAACCGACCGTGCCAATGAAAATGTCCTCTCCCAAGTAATGGACTACTTAGCACAGGCCCTTAGTTGTTATTAGATAAAATACGGTGAAATCTTTCTCCTTACTCCTTAGCCTCTTATAATGTAAATATACGGAATCACAACTATTATTTGCCTACTATTACTGCTCATCAGATCAGTCAGCGCTGCGTATTAACCGTTGGTTTGAAATACACTTACATAATTATTTTACTTTATTACATTTGACGACAAACAGAAACTACAAAATAGCATGTTGCACTCGTGCTAGCTACAAACTTTTACAAAATTCAGCAAGGCACAATAAAGAAACCATTATAAAGAATAAGCCTATCACATGAAACCAAAGTTGAACATATGCAAGGTTTTTAATGGCTCACTTACAATTATATATTTAAATAATAGAAGAATGACGGAAGCCTGACAAGAGAAAATATACGAAATTAATGCTTCCATTTATTATAGGCATTGAACCACACAAGTCCCTGCCTGTAATAAGGCAGGGGATCTATAGGAAGACGAAAACAAGAAGACGACAAAGGAACGACGAGGGAACTGTCGATGACTACCTACGATGTAAGAAATGGACTACAGAACTATATAGACCTTGTATATATCGTATTATTATGGTTCGTGGAAATTTACCATGGCTTACGACTCGTCATACCTTTGAATCGGATTAAAATATATAGACGCAACAACCTAAGGTCTTCAAACCATACACACACACAACTGAAGATTTTTCTTCTATTATTTAAGTACACGGTAAAATGTAAACATGTGAGCCTTGGGATAAGTGACTAGATGTGTACAGATAATGTCCGTGAGCCGTGAGCCTCTGTGTATACTTGAAGTAAATGATGTTGCATAAGTAAAAGAAAATGATCCGTATGTGTGCAATGTATGTTGACAAGTTCTTTTCTATCCAAGAAAATAATAATGAATATAATACTGTTGATCAAAGCAACAGACTACGTAATCAAACTCTGAAAAATGGCACAAACAGTTTTCCAAGTAATTTGTAATCTGAACCGACTACAAAGAAAAACTAAATACGAACAAAAACAAGACAAGGTAATATAATATACACACAGTCAGTAAAAAACATTTTGTACTAATAATTATATTATACAATATCTTCTTATATACTCGTCGTGTCTGGTGTATACGGTTAAATTAAACATGTGACATGTGCTGGTCTGCCACGTGAGTCACGTTGAAAATAAATGAAAAGGACATAATCATAAAATCAAAGTGAAGCGAAAACAGAAAAACCACTTTTAATGAAAACGAAAGACTTCTTTTGAACATCTCCTTGTCTAAAAACTTTCCTTTTCCTACATTTTGAACAGATGATACTTTGTTCTAAACCACAATATAAAAGATCCAATATACAAGATATATTTCTAAAGCTCACAGGATGCGTGCAACCGTCAAAACAGGACCGTTTCGCTCAAAATACAAGGCATAAGATACTTATCAAGGCTTTTATTTATTCAGATACTAGATACAAGGTGTCCCTCAACAAACAGATGATCTGGCGATCAATCGATTTTTGGTCGGGATTAAGATTAAGCATTAAAATGGTTTCAAACTGGGATCTTTGGGTATTATGTATTCCATTATTAATCCTTCAAACATGATTAAGAATGGTGCCCTCCGTTGGAACTATTATTGGATAATAGGCAAGAGAAAGAGGGAGACTAATTGTAAGTAGTAACATACAAGTTGGCTTACTAACTACCTCCCTGTCCCACCCATGTTTTATATATATAACTTAAAAATGAGGGGGGGGGGGGCTAGATCTGCCTGTAGTTATTCCATGTCAAAAAGTGTGTGGTTATATTTCATAATTATTATCTACTTTGTATTTATTTACTGCTACATCATGATCAAGCGTCAGGTGCCAAGCAATACACAATAGACTTGCATCTGACATCTAACAAATGAAAACTAATTTCAAAAATATTCTTCGTTATAAATATACCAAATTTTACCAATTTAGGTTACCGAATGATGAATATAAAATACGTTGATTCATAATACACAAGTTATAATAAAGACCTAGCCTCGGTTGTCAACACTCAACAATGAATACTGAATTAAATAAGAAAAATATATTACCGCTGCCGGTGAAGTCGCACCGAATTCACTATCATACGAAACATTGATGCTGTTAACGGCTGTTAGAATCAATCTAAGCAATTAGAATGGCAAATTATATGATAAACGGAAAGTTAATACTGGAACAATGAATAATTAAAACCAAACAGTCAGAAACAGGAAAAGTATGTGTTGGCTCGTTGATGGCTCGACTTGTGTGAATTTTCAGCCCCCTATTTGATTCTCCGTACAAATGAATGGCAAAATATTACACCGACAAATATATCCCAAATTATGTCCGAAATGTTCCCCATGGTACCCTCTACCCATTCCCACATGCAAACATGGCGCAAGTCAAACACACACAAAATTTCAACATTTCAAATAATTTTGTATTTTTTTCCCACGATTTACACCGACACTTGGTAATTACATTAGGCATAAAATATTCTATTTATATCCCTCTACCCATTCCCATATGGCAAACATGGCGCAAGTCAAACACACAAAAATTATTAACATTTCAAATAATTTTGTATTTTTAACTTTTTATTTTTTTCCCACGATTTACACCGACACTTGGTAATTACATTAGGCATAAAATCTTCTGTTTATATCCATATATTTGTCGGTGTAATATTAAAAAGCTAAAAATACAAAATTATTTGAAATGTTAATAATTTTTATGTTTCACTTGCGCCATGTTCGGCATGTGGGAATGGGTAGAGGGGACCATGGGGAACATTTCGGACCTAATTTGGGATATATTTGTCGGTGTAAAATTTTGCCATTCATCTGCACGGAGAATCAAATAGGGGCCTGAAAATTCACACAAGTGATGGCTCGATGGCTGGGCTCTGCTCTGTGCTGCACAAAGGTTATGTCAAAAGTCGCATGCTACAAAACTCTATGAGTCAGCCTTATATTTTATAGTGTGAGAAAGCTGATGTAAAGCATTACAAGAAACATATATAGTTACAGTGTGTCACAAGGTCAAAAGTAACCCATTTTTTACCTATGACATATGTACAAAGTACAGGTTACATCATCCACTGACTGCCGCGCCGCACTGCCGGACGGATTGTTCAATTGACAACAATACCTAGCTACTGTTTCATTCAATGTAATAGATTTATTTTTGCGCGGGCATTTGGTTTGTCAGTCGTGTAGTTATCCTTGTCCACCCATTCAATAATAATTAGTGTGATTTATGCACTAAATATCAGGATATGGAGGGAACATTTTGTATTATATTTCCGTCGTCTCTCGGAAGTCAAATTCAAACTTGTATTCCATCACATTCAAAATCTATCACAGCATATTTGGACTAGGTACTAACAGCAATGGAGAAGAGAAAATGAGAGTGCGGTGCACACTGTACATACATATATAAATGTAGAGGCATAAGAGAAGTACTAAATCTAGTAGTTCAACTTCCAAAGTCATGAATATGTTTGTTTGCACACCGTATCCGACAGTTTTATTTGATGCGGGATTTCTCACTCTACGGACCGACACGCAGACTATGAGCAGAGTACTTTCTTCCTAAGAAATCCCGTATTTTATTTTTTACATTTCGTGCCTTCCCCACTGCCTCAAAGTCATTTTTGGTTTTCGTGCCTCTTGAGCAATGCAAAAGCTTAAGTTCCCACTGGAAGAAGAAGAAATTGAAGAAACTAACAATGTTCAGTGTTATGCTCCGCTGTTTTATGTTACCGTATTTCGAGTTTTGTATTTACCTTGAGAGAGAGAGAGAGAGAGAGAGACTCTTACAATATCAGGTTTGTTCTTTCTCTGCTGCTGTCATGTATGCAATGGAAGCTGCCTGCTTCTTGTTGGTATTTGTTGCTGACGATGCCTTATTGGTTGCACGTAATGTTTAGTTGATGCAATGAAATGTAATGCTGGTTTGGCAAGAGCCTATAAACAAATTCTTTTGAAGCAGCCGTGCTCTCTGTGTCTTTCCTCTTCATAATATTGCACACAAACAAGATTATTGCAAATTCCTGAATCACAATTAGATTTCGTCGAAGTGCTCTTCATATCGACTGGCACAGCTTAAACACGAGAACCCTTCACTTGTCTTCTATGTACATTCACACGATCTACGAAAAGCGTATCCGACTGACTATTCACCGTGAACGCTGCTAACTGATATTAATAATATCATTAGTAAAGTAGTTAGAAGAAGTTGGTCATTTTCTTTTTCTCTAATAATAGATACCCTTAAATACTTAGCCATTAATTTAATCTTGAGTCATGCGAAAGTCAATTTGAACTTCGAACCAAATTCAAAATTAATCACGCACATCGTACATGTTCAATAAGTAAATGCTTTATTATGACGTCTCAAGGTAATATCATTTACTTAGATTTTAGCTTACTTCTTAATTCATACAGAAATTTTAATCATGTAGTACTTACTTAGTTAGAAGAAAGCTTATGCTTGCCCACTATGATGACTCATATCTTGGGTTTAATTAAATTTACCGTACTATATAAGAAGGAAATTGGATTCGACCATAAGAATTTACCTAGGCGCCAGTCTTAACTAATTTTATTATGGAATACGAGAAACAGAAAAAGTTATTCTGCGAAAGGGAGGCAGTGCAAGAGACACATTGCACATTGAATTTTAAAATCTAATATAGAACCTCATTTTCCGAGAATGTTTGACATATCTGATTTAAACTAACCTCGGCAAATCAATTGACGTGTCACTCGCTGTATTTCCATTCAAACTGACTCCACCAATATAAAGCAGACTTTTTGCTCTGTGGCAATCAATTCCAAGTACGGGGGGTCAATATGTATGTTGAGGGGTCCACAGCCTGCGGTGAAAATCTGTCGTGTAAGTCAATCTTAGGGTCAAGTAGAGAATTATTGTTCTAGTGAGAATATAATTCGCCCCATTAAAAGTAATTGGGTGCGCACAAAGCTCTTCACTTAGAAAGACATGCAAAATTATGGATTTTTTGAACATTATTAATTTTTTACGGCACCAAAAAATTCCAAAAAACTGATTTTACAGCCGAACTCAGCATTCCATATTTGAAAAGTCCACAAAATTTCATTAGAATCAGTGAAAGTTGATTTTCAGACTTTTTCATACTGTTTTCCTCAAATCCACAGTTTTAGAAACTTTCAGTAATGAAATGTAAATGAAATTTCCCTATTATTGACTTATACGACAGATTCCCACTACGTACCCCTGTAACATACGTATGGAGCACCCTGTGTAATGTATACATGTATAAGTCATTGTAGGCTCTTAGGAAAATTCGGCTCGACTACCACCTTCTGTGCATACATCACCTACCTTACAAGTGTTACCAGCACATAATAAACAAACACATTGAACAGCTTGTACTTATTTACTGACCTTTGCTCGCTTCATGCTCATGTGTTGTAACTTTTTAATTCAAAGAAAATTGATTTATTTTACGTGCTTCTCTTTCTTGCCATTCGCCAGAATGTGCAGCGGCAGCGGTGTTATTCCTGTGTTTGGTTTTGAAAAAAGTTACTGACTTGATTCAATTTTTCCAGACCTTCATGGAATACTAATAAATGAGAAAGTAAATTACGAAAAGATCGATCCAAGATTTGATAAGAGTTTCCATCCTTGAATTATATGATAAGAAAAGAAATCTTTCTCAGATCTCACCTCACACGCTCGCTCGCTCGCACACACACACACACACACACACACACACATAACATCATGAAAAACATCATGAATGAAACCACATACTTACACGCTACCACTACAACAGTAGAACACTTACATGGCACTCCAATATCGACGTAGCTATTCTATACATTAATGTTATTATGTGCATACGCTTGTCCTGTCCCATTTTACTAACTTGTTTTCCAGAATACCTACTTAATGCTTTTGCAGTTCAACTAAAACATAGCTCACCTGCCTGCCCCGGTTTATGGTTACTGCCTTTTTTCTAAGATAAAATGTTCTGAACGACCCGGAACAAAGTGTATTCAGCAATAAAATGTACCTAGTAATAGTAGCAGTTGTATGTACAGTGCACAAGCTACTGTGTCTGACACAGAGCACAGAGACTGAACAAGCACCAACCACGTACGTATAAGTATGCACCAGTAGCACTTCTTCAACTGTGCTTATGAGTACAGCGTATCAGTACAGGAGAGAGATGTATCAGGAGAGAGATGTACGTTTAGATCAGAGCACAAGCAACAGACATGTGTTCAGCTCAGTTAGCTCTTTCCATATCATCAAGTTGAAGGTGAAATTGCAGAGACTTTTTATGCCTTACCTACTCGAAGAAGACTTTGGAAAATTTATCTTCTAAAATGCATTTAGGGAACTATATAAGCAAGACTTTTACGCTCGTCCGTCGTCCTTCCTCGAACCCTTCTCACTGCTCTACGACATCACTATCACCACCATACTCTATGTACACTTTGTACACTGTAAGAATGAGGTGCTTTATTTCCTTTCTTTTATTCACTGCACCACCACTGCACTATAAATGCATAGACAATCACATTCACACATACTGAAACATTTCCCCTACTCTGTACTTTAGAGTAGCACACGATGAATGAAGGAGGATGTAGGCAGCAAACTGTGCAAATCACACAATTACCAAAGAGCGTATTCAGTTCTGCTACTTCGCTCTTCTCTCTCTCTCTCTCTCTGTCTCTCTCTCTCTCCATTACCATACGCTCCACCACTCACTGTTACACAACAGACACTTATATAACCACTAAATTCCACTTTTCACCGAATTCCGCAAATTTTCACACATTTTCCTAATTCGTACAAACTCTGCTGCTGTGGTAAAAACTGCGGTATGTCAATGAAAAATAAAATACCCGCTCAACAGCATTTTTATTGCTTAATTCGTGTACAGAAAGAGAGGAAAAAAGATGAGAACGAGAGAAGAAAACCATAAAATGGAAAATTATGAACTTGACTATGTTAGCAATAGAGAACGAGAGAATGTTCTGTTCTTTGACTACCCCAAGGACTATGTACTAACGACACTGTCAACTGTATGATTGTGGTTTGAGGTTTGATTCAATACTACTACACGATACAAATCACGATGCTTACAGTTCAGTATGTCTCCGTGGTAATACAGGCAAGTCAGCAGAATGAGGTATGGCCATGGTGTTCAATGGCCATACAATTAGAGGCAACTAAATATATTTATATCCTGACACCTTTAGCTATTCTACGTACCTAAAATATACTGCACTATTTTCTTTCTGCAATGCTGCGTACTGGATGCCGTCTGTCAATAGTTTTTTACCTAATTTATTTCTCATGTACAGTTAAATTCTATATATGAGACAGTGTACACAGAGAGAGAAATGAGGGAGCAGCAAGGAAGAGGAACACTGTCAGGAATATACTAGGTATGTGCACACTGAATCGTGCTTAGAAATTTAAACACACTCACTCTCTCCTTTGAATAGCAGTTCCTTTCATCACTCACACACATACACACAGCACAACAACGAAGTTAGCAACAATAAACAGATATAAATTTACGTTTGAAAACGAATCACTGCTATCCGCACATAACAATAATATCGATTTCCGTGTCCACACCAAAAATTCAGTTTCCAACAGATATTACCAAAATGTATTTATACACCACGAAGGATTAGATTTGAAACACAAGTTTTTCAAGACACTGTTCAATATCTCCCAATTGGTATCAATTTCCTTATTGAACGGCCCAAAATAGAGGTGATATCGAAGAAAAACTTGTCTGTGGGGACGCACCAAAAGAAGGGTCACCCTGTAGTAGTATATATAATGTTGTTGTGCTGTCACAATGACTGGCTCATCCGGCCAACCCTGAAGAACAAGCCCACTAATAATATTATTTACCAACGTAAGTACCAGTTGTGATTTAGTGAGTCGTCGTAGATCGAATGACAGACAATTGGGTCCTTTCAGACTTCTGTAGTCTGTCTATCAGTATACTTCTTGCAATCTGTTCTTAATAATGTTCTTATTACTATCCAACGTCTTATAAAATATATCGACTCTCTATATCAGTATTTAAGTAAGGACACACACACACGTATATAATAAACAGTGTAAAGTACAAATAAGATCATAGTTATTGCACCACACAGAGCGCTTACTACTTAAACTTTCTTGTGATGTGATAAGAATTTTTATTCTATTACTATCTATCCATTTGTTTTTTTGCATAGTAAACCGATCTGCTATCTCTAATCTTTACATGTATAGACGACAAAGACAGTAGACAGAGTAGTAGTATGTAGCCAACGCCGCCAGAATTATTCTCTCTCATGTAATCATTAATGATGGCATATTCTGTGCACAGGTCAGTAAACAAAAAAAGTGAACCTATTCATAGTAAATGAGACGCAAAGTCCCTTCCTAATTATACCTGTCTGTACGGTAATTCTTCTTTGTACAGGAATTTCTATACATGAATAATGAGTAAAGCGTACTTATTAATGATAGCACCGTACCAGGCCGGTTTCTACAATAATAGTTACAATGGCTGAGCGAGGAAAGTTCAAGGTTAATTTGAGGTTTTAGCCGTCATTTTTCTTCTACTCGTTTGCCAGTAAAACCTTATTCCAGCAACTAACTGGAAACACCAAATATTTTACACTATCTGGAGAAAAATAAGTACTAACAATAAGTAAGTACAAAGTAGAAATGACCCCTATAACCGTATGCGCATTGTATGCGGTTGAATTATAAATAGAACGGCGGAGTGACTTTTTCTGTATGTTCAATTACTGGGAGCCATATTTATTTGATTCTTAAGCGTGTATGTCTGACGAGTTGCTGTGAACACATCTGCAATATGTCTGAGTGAGTGAGTCAAATGTGTGTACTCTCATGTACTACACATACAACAACCTATAAAAGTCCATACGTGTGCACATACAAAAGTACAATGACTTCGTTTAAACATGCACTTTGAACATCTCAATATTCTAATGTCCAATCGATAAGGAATACTTAATACATATTCCATGACGACTGCTGCCAACTTTATACATCTCTCTCCCAAATGTCTTGCAAGACAGAAAATTTACCAAGTAATAATATGATAATGCAATCTCATCTCTTACGGGAACGATTCTCAGTATATATATATATGGACACATGAAACATTATCCTACACATGTATATATACAGAGAGAGAGAGAGAGAGAGAGAGAGAGAGAGAGACGAAAGAAAATAAATGCTTTTGAAGTGGACAACTTAGAGCCAACTAGAAAGTTTAAACATTTAGCAAACAAATTTCTTCGTTCTCAAAACGAGGAATATTTCCTGTTATTTCATTTCAACGGTAAAACTTCATGAGGAGACACACGCGCATCTTCATACTCATATGGTTGCACAATAATCATAAACTGTCACTGCAAAAATCATGCGATAAATTACATGAACTTGTTCACACATGCAATATGTTTGTGCACCTTTATAATAACATATTTAGTAATTTTAATTAGTAAATACATTTGGCAATAAACGGCGAGTGACATTTGACTAATATTATGATCATAACAGCTTACATTAAGAAGAATATGGTAGGTAAACCATACAGGTAGGTAGTATGTATTAGACATGTTTTCAGTCCGGACAGAAGAGAAAAGTAGTATTAGCTTTTAAAGGTGTTATAAGGAAGCCAAAAAAGATTCAGTGTTTGTAATTGAATGATCTAACCTTTTCTAGTTTACGGTTGAAAGACGAACCATAAGAAAATACCTGTTTCGTAGAGAATTTTGCTGTTTATGCCGGTTTCCGATCTCGAAACTGCTGGACGGGCTGTTTGGGGTGGAGGTGCCATTCCCACTACTTGTCGTCATGCTAGACTTTTTGACAAGACATGGCTTTGGTTTGGAGCTGTTGCTATAACTAGCCACAATGAAAAAAACCAGTATCCTCCATTATTTGCGACTAGCAAAAAACTGAAAATAACTGATTCTCGTTCGCCAAGATCAGATCTGCGTTCATTTCATTTCAATATATGGGTGTGCATTGAAAAATTCATGAAGAAAGCTATAAAATATCTAGCATGACAACATCCGATCTCACTGTACTGTACTGCTACAATAACAGCAGAAACAGAATGCTACATTGAAATCATTTCATATCGAAATACAGATTCTTCTTTGAACGAGTACACTGGATTTTGTACCTAGCAGACTGGCTCTATGTACTAATGTAGTAATCGTATCATATCATTACGTTTCTCTAAAATAAACAAAAAGGAAAGACTGGTTCATATTCCTATCTTGTTTTATGCGGTAGGCAAATATTTAAAAGTTAAACATACTTCATATGTACAGATACAAGGACAGCAGCTTGCAATCAATCAAATATGACTAAAGAAAGTTGTACTAATCATACCGTCAGACCCATTGAAATATATATCGGTAAACTTAAATAAGCCATTACACCTAAGTCGAATCATAATCATTAATGATAACACTGGCAGCTGCTATATATATATACATTTAAGGGTAAATTAACTATAGATTATTATATATTA
>JABASC010000553.1:0-36904 GCA_019776185.1 Plutomurus gul | reverse complement strand
CAGAAGGCTTGCAGGAGGTGTCAAAATATTGTGTATTTTACAGTTTACAGTCATAATAATATAAATTCTTGGAAGAGTGACAAGTTGAAAGGTTGTCGTCAAGTTCTGCTGATTAGATTGTAAATTATTTTATTATGGTTTAAGCTTGTGTCTAGTTGTCTATATAGTGTAGTACGAGTAGGACAAATACACACACAGATTGACTATTAACTACTGCGTGCACGTGAGCGTTAGTTTTTAAAGTATAGTTGATTGACACGGAATGAAAAGGGCAGGAAAAGAGGGAAGAAAAACTAGGAGGAAACTTTGTTGATTTGAGATTGCATCAAAACTGTAATTGAGTACGTTTTAGTTTATCAGATCTTTCCTGGTCGGAGGAAGTCGAGCTCTCAACTTATAGTCGTTCGTAAGCTGAAGTGTGTGAGTAAGAAGAGTTAAAGAGTATTAAGCAAATTTGTTATCCACATTTGAGTCATAAATTCGTGTTGTTTATATATGTAGTTATATACAAGGATTTGAGAACTTGGTTACTTACTTTGTGTGTAGTTAGTATGGTTGATAGAGGTCTTTCGCTACATTACATTACAGTCGTCGAATGTAAAGAGAAGAGCGAGCAGACCACTTAATTCATTTGCGGTGCTGCAGTAGTACTCAGTTCGGTCGGGTTCCTGGCACCCCACAAAAGCCGACAAGACAAGTTTATTTAGATAAACAAAACACTACTATGATCGGCTGTTATTGTGCACAGTCAAGAAGAGAAAGAAAGAAATTAACGCCATAGTTTTCTGTTCTCAAGCCTTCAGTCTTTGTTTTGCTTTTGGGTTCTTTGCTTTGCCTGTCTGTCACTTTGTATGTAAGTAGGAAGAAGTAGTTCGGTCGTCGTCGTGTGTGTGTGTGCACGCGAGAGTATGTAGTAGAAGAATATCTTTTCGTCCGCCGTCTTCTTGTTCGGTGCTTGCTATGTCGTCGTCGTGTGTAGAGTATGGTAACCGTTGTGCAAAACTCTCTTCCCTTTGCCAAGTCAAAGTCAACTGAAGTCAGACTAGCTGATATCCGTTACGTTACGTTAGCAAAACTCAACTAGACTTTTTTCCTTCGTTTCATTTCATTGCATTTCATCGCACGACACGAAGCTTTGTGCTTGACTTGGCTATCCTTGCCTACAATTGACTTGACGGGAAGAGTAGTAGTGGTATAGGTTTTGACGACCAGACTTTCGAGTCAGGTGAACTGAACCGGTGACGATAAGCAAAGCTGGAATCCCAAAGTCAAGTCCCTTCGTTTCGTTGGTTTTACTAAATTCGTCGTTTCTTTTCCCCTTTGTAGTGTGCAGCCAGTAGTACAAAGTACAATATACTTTTACTTGTGTTCTCTCTCTCCGTCTGTACTGCTCAATATGTTGTAATATTAGCTCGTACGTATTTGCCTGGCTAGATCTGCTTTGGTTTCGGTGTTGGATGAGGTCTTTGTCAGCTTCGTCGTGTGTGTGCCGCTCCACAACGACTGACTGGAGGAAGAAGGATTTCGAATTGAGTACAGTGAACAGTAGTGAGAGAGAGCACAAAAGTAGAGTCGCAAAGCAGCTTCTGGATTGCGTGTGTGCTATGTGATGAAATGTCAAACGCCTTCTTTGTATTCCACTTCCTTCTTCTCAAATCGACTGAAATACACCAGAAACAAATTATATATCAGATTAGAGTCCGTGGACAGTTGCACTACTCTCTACTCTGTTGCTACTTTGTGAGACGCACTCAACACACACACACAAACAACTTGATTGACGCACTATTGCTCCAAATACCCCTTCTTTCATTTTTTTTCAACAATAATACCGTTTTTCCTCACTCAACCCATAAATAAATATAATACTACACTAGACTGCAAATTCCTATTATTATATGTATTTATATGATAAACGGAAATGTTATTTCGGGTTGAATTGTACATTTTAGTACGTTATTAACCAAATCAGTATTTAGAGGGAAACTGATTGCGATAAGCTTAACAATATAGTATATTGAACTAATTGGTGAGTGCTACAATGCTGTAAAAGAACATTTGTAAATAGTTGGGCCGACGAAGCCACATCTTGAAAAACACTCAAGGTGGATAGGTTACGATGCTACTGTGCAATAAGAAAGAGGAGTCAATAAGGAGATTCCTTTTTGCTAAAATATTCAACAATGGAGGCAAGCTTGTAATAAAATGGAGATAATTCACAGTTGATTACAAGTAGGGTAGCCTCAAAGAGCTACACTTACGGCAGTTAGTAGCCCACGGGTAATTAAGGGAAATAGTTAAACATTTAAGCTCATTGACTTAAATTAAGTAACGTCCCGATGTAAGTGTTAAGGAAAGTCGGGCGCGGGAAGGAAAGCAAGAGAGAAAGAGGCAATTCGTTCTGAGGAAGTACAGACATCGGAGGGTTTAAATTAAATACACCTGAAATGGATGCTAAACTGTGGACTATAGCGACATTTTATTGCTGTCTTGGGCAAGTGTGACTCTGACTGCGTGACTAAGCCACAGATTTTATTTCTTATTTTACCATTACTCACTCACTCCCTTTCGTTTCTTATCTTACGTTGTAGCTGCTGTGCTGTATTGTATGGTGAGCTCAAGTCACTGAGCAACATCCACTACCACCAGTACTGACTTTCTCTACAACATCTATTGTGGCGTACTACTTACTACTTGCAGCAGTAGTAGTCGCAGTAGTGCAGTTTATTTTACTCGTATAGCTCACGTTCACGTGTATCTGTATTGCTTTATAAAACACACTCGCCTTCCTCGTCCAGATATTAAAGCGATCTGTGCTCCGAGTCAGCCAGCCACTGCTACTACGCGTAAGTAATCAAACTAATGTAATAAAACAAAAGCGAAAGCTATTGCTCTTCTGCGTGAGTGTATGTACACCGGAGTTGACATTAAAACTTGGAGGTTATATTTATGTATGTGTACTATTTTCATTTACCACATGAATTATGCACTGGGCTAGTTTTTGCATATAAAAACACTAATGTTTATTTATCGTCTTACCACCTTAATAACTCAACAGGAGGTGGTCGAAATAAAATTGTAGATCGACACCTATTTTGATAGAATCTTTTCTCTTCAGTTATTGTCAGGGGCAGTTTATTATACCTTGACAGTAATATGAAACTCATATTGGATTTACATCTATCTATGTTTACATTACATTTGGAGATTACGTAATAAATAATAATATATTATTATTATACGTGAGAGTTTATCTCTACTTTTGTGAGCATTACATTATAGTACATGGAATACCGTCAAATAGGTTTTAAATATTACTTATATGCCATAAATATTTGTTCCCTATACTATTGCAGCGTTGCTCAAAATCTCATCTCATCGCAACATTAGCGCATCTCTCTATCCTCTTTACAAACAAAGGGTGGCTAAAGTATCCGTACAGAAAAAGTTGAGAGGGAGGGGGAACCCCAGTCGCTGCGTAACAAGGACTTATTATCGATTTTCTTCAATGCGACCCCACTATTGTGCAGGGGTGAAATAAGTGAAAACAAACTTTTATTCACACAATGCATTTCCTGAAGCCGATAAATATCCCTATACAGTTAACTGCATCATTTTTAAACGAGGACACAGCTTGTAGTATGTAATATAAATTCTTTCCTTTATTTCCACAATGGTGTAGTCTCACCATCGTTATTACAATTTGTAAAAAAAATCCCCAGACTATTATCTGTTCACTCAGTCATACGCACAATCTGAAAGGAGCGTTGAAACTGAATTGCTAACGCACTCATATTTAAATGGTACAAATATCTGGTTATCTCATTTGCTTCATCATAATTAGCAGAGATGATTAACCTCAACGTTTATTTAATTCAATTCACTCCATGTTTTCTAATCGATTAGACATGCCTGCACTATGTAATACTGCAGCCGTTAGTGTTGAGTTGAGTTAAAGTTACAATTGTCCAGTCATATAATCTACAGATAGTCGGTGGGTGTTTCACTTTTTATTAGATAAATATAATGTCAAGTGTATACACAGACATTGACGTAGTAAAATATATCCTACATTATTTGCAAACATAAATATGTATCTACTCCGAGAGATTATTCACTAAATAGACACTTTATATTACGCAACCTGTTTCTCAAGGGTATAATTTGCAAGTAGTTGTTATATATCACAACGGGTGTGTGTGAGAGCAGTATTACTGTACTCATCTTATTGACACCATAATCTATGGTATCCTACGAAGAGTCTAGTCATGCTAAGCTCAATTTTTGATAATTCTAACAAAGTTAAATGGTAAAATAATAAATTTAATTGTTTCTAATAATTAAGAAATTGGAATGGCAAAACAAACGTCCACGTTCACAGAAAAATTATGTCTGGCCAAATGAGGAAGAGGGAAAATAGTAAATAGCATTATTATTACCACTGCTCATTGCCTTTAAGCACCCAATGTTTCAGTTTGTCAGCAGTAAACTAAAGTAATGTTCAGCGTACATGCATCCATGCATGCACGAGTCCATCATATTGATGACGGCGTTATACAGGTAATGTAGAAAAGTATATTGAATGGTTGCACGCTAACCATGCCAAGTCAACACACTTAAGGGTATAAATATCCATAATGTTATAACGGGCTGTAACAAAGCTATAAACTCTCATTCTCATATATACCATGTCAAATGTCCCATGAATTATATCTCCACTCTCTTATTCTCGCCTAACAACCATAGAATACTTCAACTAAAAATAAGCTAACACATTCAACTTTGGGAGAATGTCGATAGTATCTGATAGAGGCTATGTACGAAGTGAGCAAGTTTTCTTGTTTCAGGTTTCTTGGCCTGAAGATTAAATCACAGTGCTACATTTTCTATAATGAGCTTAATTCGTAAAGAATGTTTTTGCTAGTATTTCTTTCTTTTAAAAAAATATTCACTAGTAACTCAATGTTCTCCCACCTCTAATTTATGAATCACTTAAACCTACCAGACTGTATACAAGAAGATGTCGACCATAGGAAAGTCAAATGATTCCATCGCTAAATATAAAATTACTGCTTTACATAGTTATATGCACGCACATAAAATAAATGTGAAAACAAGGATCGAATTGAAGTTCATAATGGATATTAAATGTATTAGAGCTGTCTGTCTACAATTCACCTATTTAGTTCCAATTTTGATTAATAATATCACGCAGCACTAATGAGCCAGCCTGATGTATAAGTAATGTCAGTAATGTGTAATATCCGCAGCCAAAGTGCAACATTTTAGTCTACAATAAACATGTCCATAATGTTTCGTTGATGATAACAAGAACTAATTAGGCAAAACCCCAAACACATTAGCATTTAAGAATGTGTGTAAAGGCATCCATGTAGTATTTACGTAAGCAGCAGCAGCAAGAAGTAGCACTCAACCAGAACACAATTCCCACAGCGTACTCGAGAGATGTAGAGACTGGAAAGCCTTTCTTAGACAGAAATACGATGCCCGTTTATAATATGGTTAGCAGTGAGAGTGGTATTTAAGTAGTAAAGATATTTAAGAAAACAAAAGTATACTTTCAGGAGTAGCCTTGGCGCACATGAATGTGTTTCACTCCGATAATTCAACTGGAGACGAGACGAAATTAGATTATCAATAACATTTCCTCAAATTAGCTGGGGTTGATGTATTTAGAATCTAGTGAAGAGAATGAAAGAGGAAGTGATGAAGGAATGAAGCCCTCCCTAATTGTTGGTGCTCGATGCAAACGACTACAACACCAATACCTACGCGGGAGCTGCTTGTTTTCTAATAAATAGACAAACGGCTAATGTAGAAAGTTTCATAGTTTATACATACATTTGGTTATAAATTACTTTCTATATTAAACCAAGTCTACAATCCTCTGCCGCTGCCTACAATCAGAAATTATCTGCTACAAAGAGCTGACGGAGTGTTGTCCTCCCGGATTGCTCTCTACTCCTGTGCACAGATATGACCACACTCCGAATAAAGTTTGTGTGTAGAGAGAGCGTTGGTTCATCATATTGCATTATAATTTATAATGTAATAATAAAGACTGCTAATTGAGTTTGGTTGACATTGTATGTATAGTACACGACAAACGTACTGCTGCATTAAGATTTCAGTTGTACTGACAATATGTATGTCACGTTTGTTTCTGGCCTGTGACACGAACAGCGAACCACAGCAAAACCTTGACACAATGTGGCGACTTGTGCTTGGACATGCAGTATCAATTTTCCTTTACATTTATATAATTAATGTGCAAGAACAAACATATCCTTTACCTTCAAATAGAAATAACTGTCTTCAGTGAGTAACTGAAAATATTTGTCGGATTGTCAAGTACAAGTTAAAGCCTACTTGTATCGCATCAATTTAATTTAACTCTCAAGCGAGTGCTCGTAATCGTAAAACATTTTTAACTTCCCCCGAGAAGAAAAGAATACACAAGATACATTTATATGCTCTCATCAGATTTACACAACTGCCGTAAAATGAAATATCTTTCATTTTACGACTGAAAATACAATCTATACAGCCTTGTGTATACATACTAACAGAACGTGTATAACCAAATGTCTTTACTGTAAGCTCAGCAGTCAGACCTGTCTGGAAACTTGACTTTGACTTGACATCACAATGTGCAACAAAATATTTGAAGAGGATGCCCACTACTAAAACGTATGCAACCAAACTTATCCATCCTTTTTTCCAAACCATCCACTGGTTACGTTTTAGTGGAAGGGAATTAAGTTGACTGTTATGTTTTTAAAAGGAACAATAGAAATAAATCAAATTGGAGCGCAAGGAAATATTCTGCTCGGATCCTTTCTATTTGTAATAGAGTATTGATTCGTACACCCAGCAGTCGTTCGTTCTCTCTCAGCTTCTCTCACTCCCACAGATAAAGACAACTTGAGAATACATCGTAATACAGCGGCACAAACAACATCATCACAGACAGAATGCAAATGTAAACTGTCGGCAACGACATGTGAACTAAAGACGACAACAAGTATGAACTAGGATCTCAGTATAATTGCTATTGCCACTCCAGTCGAATCTGAATCACATTACTTCGTGTGTGTGTGTGTGTGTGTGTGTGCAAACTTATACTAGCAGTCCATCATGTAGTCGTTGTAGTATACAAGTACGTGCATTCAAGCTGAAGTGTTGTCTTGTGTGTTGTGTGAATGTAGCAGCAGAGCCGAGCATCCTATGTGCTCTCCCGTTGCCAGTGTCTGCTCAGCTGAACCGAGTGTGCTGAACTTGTTTTCCAAATGCTCAATCTCTATTGTCTGTCAGTATACATAAAGCAAAGCAAGTTTACTACAGTATAAATGATCAACAAAGGCAAGATGTGAATTTGGAGTTTTTATACTAAAATGGCGCAACATAGCGTAGCAATCTCCTAAAGCCATTAAGTCGTAACCACCTTTCTGACTTCCCCAATCTTTTCCAGCAACACAGTAATACCAGCCCTTGCGTCACAACCTACTAATTTCTATGATATTTTTTAGTCAGTACACAGTCTTTTACAGATTTTTTTTTATTTTAAAAATCCTCCCCGAATAGCAAGGGGCACATATTATGTGAGTCTAACACTACTAAATCTAGTGACAAATAAAATGCCTGTAAATTCACAAGATTGTACTCTTAAGAGAGGAAATATTCATGTAATGAAATGAATGCTTATGCAAATGAAATAAATGTAAAGCGATTCAACTTTTATCATAATAATATCATATCAGACTGCTCTTCAGAAAAGGATCGTGAGCAGGGAAGAGAGAGACACTAAAGCACTAAAGCATAACATAGGGTAAAGAACAAAGAGCAGGAAATACTGCAGTAAAACATCGAGCACACGGAGTTCCCTGCTCTTCTTACAGCTCAGTCAGCTCACTCTCATTACAACAATACAACACACAATTCTCAATTCATCGCAACAAGAAGGAAAGGCAAAGAAAACTTCGTGTCATTCATGGTAGCGCAGCGTAATGTGTGCTATCTGTACTGTGTACTGTGTACAACAACTACCTTGTATTTATTTGATGTTCTTTTGCATTAGCATCTCTATTTACTATAATATTCATATAAATTTACTACAGCTTATTTATAGTGGTCTCAACTGTTCTGTTATACAAGATCTCCTATTTAATGTGATGTAGTACATAGTATATTTATATAAGACTGTGTTTTAAATAAGAGGATAGACCGCAGAGGCAGCAAAAATGAAAATTCATGGGAAATTAGCATTAGACAAGGCAGCTGGAACTTAAATGTTCAAGTGTAAAACTAAAGTAATAGTTTCAGGCAAAGGTTTGTTCTGCTATTTATGTGACTGTCATGTCAACTGTAATATGTAATCTTCCTGTAGCGGAGCCACCTTATTGTTCAGTTGGATAGTGTAGAAACAGAGAAACACTATTTTCTTTAGATTCCTGTAAAATACTCTCGACTAGTCGACTTCCTAAATTACATTGTAGTATTGTATTTTGCTATGTGTCTTGTCTTGCAACAGAAAAAACTGACTACTTCTGCTGTTGTGTCTGCCCCAAGGAGGCTCCCTCCTTTCATTCATCATTCATCTTTGAGTTTGACTTTGCTGGGATACGGCTTTGCCAAGTTCATGTGTAGAACTGCACTGCACAGCGTACACACAGCTCTGACTGAGCATTCTAACATGGAATGCTACGCCGTTCCTTCCTTCCAAGTAATAAGCTATGCCTATCCATGTATAAAATAGAGTGTGCACATATAACAGCGCATGGAGTGCGAGATGAGCCTATAGTACATGACACTACCATATATACCGTCAACCTTTCGTGGCCTACGTTATATTTACCGAAGCTCTCAGCCACTTTCAAAGTATCCGCATCCCAAAGTTTTTATATTCTTTCTCTCTCATGTTGTATTGTATTCTTTTGCATTTGCTCATGCCCATGCATGCAAATTTCTCGTCAAAGCAGAGCAAAAAAAACTAGACCCGAAGCTTCCTTTACTGGCTCGCCGGTTGTTTGCATATGCAATTGTTTAGTTTGCCTATCTGTGCTGGGTGATTTGCAACGCGTTATCTGCACTCACTCATTGACTTGTTCAATTCAATTGCAAAAGCTCAATTCGCCACGATTACAAAGTAGTTTATGTACCATTGTACTATCTTATACATGCATTTATCCACTTTTATTTTAACGCTAATATCTGTAGTACATAATATGTGTTGGAAAAAGGACGAAGGTTTTTGTAGGCCATAGATAATATGGAGGTATTGTCTTTTACATAATATGTAATGTAAGTATATGGATATACAAATAATTTACCATCAGTCAAGCATCAAGGGAATATTTAGACGGTGGACATCAAACACTATTGAATTTTGCTACATTATTTATTATTGTGCTGGAGAGATTGTTTGGATTCAGTATGCTAGTATGTGCGTTGATAGCTGTGTAAATTTAAACTAATTACCTCCTCAATGATCGCTTTTGCCATTGTCTAATTATATTTATTAGTCGGGTACATTATCTAATACTCTGCATTCGTCCTCTCTCACTCTCTCTCTCTCTCTGTTGTATGTATGCAGAGCAAAATCGCGTGACTTTGTGAGCGATCTTCACTCATTTATCTTTTTACACCCTACGCTGACAGATGAGGCCTGCCTTACGACTCAAATGAAAAGACTATTAGTTAAGAGACTAATGTCGGAGGGTATTTGAACTCGCGCTTTGTATAATGCATGTACACTATATACACTTTCAAAATATGTGCCTACTAGCAATAAAATGGCATGGACCATGCAAATACCAAAGGACGTACATGCTTTAACGTATAGGTAGTAAGCTAGAAGGAATATTCTCTCTCCGTCAGCAAATGCATTGGCATTTACATATATACAAATTGTGCTGTAACCGACTGTTGGAGAATAAAATTCTGGATACCATACATAATGTGGAGATAGCAAATACCTATGTGGCTATAGGGTATGTGAATTCTTCTTTGGAGTTGTCGTGTAGTAATAGAGACGTATATAAATTGTTTTACTAGTACTGTGCAGTGCATGTGTGATGTAAACTGCTGTAAGTAAGCCAAATCGTGCATTTTTAACTAATGGGAGAACATGGAAGCGCGACAGAACTGACACTAAATTCTTTACCTACTACACATCATAGAGGCAAGCAGCCATTTATGTGCATACTATGTAGATAGATGTGATCCGTCTTTTCCATGACTGTGTTTTAAATAAGATTTATTTCTGTGTATACATATATGAATATCTAAGTTATCTACTTTGTACTAGAGTGTTAATATTCTTTCACACACAATATCTGTAATTGGGGCGTATCTGCAGTTAGATACAAATGAAACCATAAAATAATGCATTTATAGAACGTAGTCATAATTCGAATTACGATTTAATGTGGGGGAAGTTCAAAAAGTAACATTGCACTTCAGGCTAAACCACACTTTCGTTTTGTAGTGACAAGAGCAGACAGCAAATAGACCAGACTCAGTCAGAATGGGAAAACAAATTAACCAGTATATGTATGCAAGCATGTAGCAAATGGGTTCAGTAATTGCATTGAATATTAAACCTTGAGCTTGCTAGCAAATTTTATGAATCCTATTTGTGCGTAGATGCGCACCTAGATTGAAGCAGGCTGTGTAGATGAGGATAAAGATGTAATATGATGTATTCGGTTTCTGTAGTACGACCTTCCTTCAATTATGTAATCGCCTTTGAGCAGATCTTAGCTGGAAACTAAAAATGCACAAACTAGTCTTTTAAAGCAATTTTTTCAAACATACATACCTTTTGGTTTGGCCCGTTTGGATTTTTGGTACACTATCGATATTAGCTAGCAGATATAGATTTAAAAACAATCGGATGATATTTATACCGGTTGAATTACTTTTCACTAAAGCCTCATGGAAGTTACACCCAATAAAAGTGCATCACAGCATCACTCTTCTTTTCTGAACGCAAATCTGCATTCAATCAACTTGGATTCATTTGAACACAACAATGCACATTCAAATCTATTTTCTTTCATATTTAAGTAAATAATATCTTAAATTAATAAAAAGAAATCCAACCGACATTTCATCTATGTTTTTAATTAAATATTAAATATTTTAATTATTTTGCTAGTAAATAACGATCAAATATCACATTTTAGTATGAGTTTGAACAGATCGGAAAGTTCAAATGAAAGTAATTGGTCAATTCGGCGACCCTGCCAAGTTACCAATTATTCTACCAGTTCCTAAATGTTCCCATTTCATTTACCATTTTTTAATTTATAATGCTTTGAGTGTGCACTTTTCCCATTTGATCTACCTATATATTGTAATTTTGATCAAAGTCAAATTTTCTGAAAGATCCTTCAGAGGCATTTTCCTGTGACACTATTTTCGACTTTCCACCATATGGTAAATATGGAATGCACAAAATAAGGCGTTAAGAGTTTATGGATAAACACAGGAGTACTTGAAACAAGTATAGGGAATCATACCAAGAAGACTGTGTTTTACATGCAAAGTAAAATGACATAACGTCTCTACACCCAAACACCATTCGATTTTCCACAAAAAACAGTATGTTCATCCCCAAAACAATGTGCATCAGTAACGTACTATACGTGGTATACATGGAAGTATGTAAAGAGTCATGCAAACCGAGCAACTTAACGCAGATTTGTAATGCAGAAAAACTTCATGCACCACACTATACACAGATCACTGCATGCCAATCTTAAACATAAGAAAACTATATACTTACAACCCAGAAGAAAGAATCTCCATGCAGCTCTTAAACGAAATGAAAAAAGTCACTACTTGCCATATAGTAAAATAAAAACAAGACAGTTAGTTTACCATTCAGATGAAAAAGAAGCAGCAATATTTCTCGACTGTGCACTCGGGACTTAGTTAGACATCCCACACTGCATGAACTGATTGTGAGTTTTAGTTATGTGCATGCAACATCTTTCGAAACAATGCGTTGTGTATTGAAGCAGCCATTGCAGATAGTAATATAACATGACAAATGAAGTGATGCTCATTACTCCATTCGGGTTAAATTAACTTTTCTAAGTCATGTACAAAGAACATACAATTCTCATCTCGCATCATTAGTGGGAAAGTGCCTATTAAAACGTACATTAGTGTTACATCACTTCACTTCACTTCATATCCTATTCATAAGTAATCATAATAACATCAACAAAGGCAGCGTAAAAGTGAGAATTGTCTAATCCTATATGCCCACCATCGCTAATACAATTCAACGACAACAGAAAGGCACATGCAACTTCCAAACATAGATACTTAACTTATTCACGTACATACAACTGCACCGGCCCCGACCACCAAACCGAATCTGGAGATTAAGCATTAACAAACTAATAATTTTCCTGCTCCGGCAGTTGCACTACACAATGAAAACAGTAATAATGATAAACGAGTTCAAGAGAGAGAGAGAGAGAGAGAGAGAGGAGCGAAAAGAAAAGAAAAGTGCTGATTCACCATACATACCTTTTGTGGAAGGTGAGCACTGCTAGTCATACCCCACCGAAGCAAGATAACTTAAATTGCTGCCTATTTATTTCCTATTCGTATCCATTTCCCCGCACAACATGGCAATTGCCCCGTTATTATTTACAACTCGCAGAGTAGAGTAGCAGTCTTGATGCTACTAACCCAGCTACACTCTACTACATTAAATACACAAAACGTATCGTAAAGGACAACTTTGTTGAAGAACTCTCTATGCTCACTGCTTAAATCCTTATTACAACACATGGGCTTAAGTGTAATAGCCAATGGAGCTACCGAAGAACACTGTCAGCTTGCTAAAAATTAACTAAACAACAGATCGATTTTTCATCTATTATAAAATGAGTAATTCCCCCTTTCTTTCACATGATTATAGTACACAGGTTTAGTATACAGAGATTTATTAAGAGCTACCTACCTTATAAATTGAAGGATGACACAAGGAAAGAGGAATTGAAACAAAAAGAAGTATGTCTTCTTAAGGACGTATTGCAAGACAATCTCTCATCTGTCAGACAAAAAGTGGGTTGCCACATAGTACTGTACAGATCATACAGATAATAATACTGCTGTCTAATACTTACAAGCGCACATACAAGATGGATCATGGCATGGCAGTACACTGAACACTACTCACTACTTGTGGGTTAATGCGCATCATTTCAAATTACTTTTCTATACAGATTCTAAGTGTGAGTATGATGCACTACCCATGCATCACAGAGTAGTATTTATCAGAAAACAGTCAGCACACAGTCACATATGCACTCTTCCCTCTGACAGACGAATGGTAGCATTTAATTGAACTACTACAATACAGCACCACAATTCATACAGAGGAAAATCCCATCTAGTAGCTGTATAGGGAGATATATACATTTTATTGGATCGACGGCACTGTGCAATCTATAGAGTAGTACAACGAAGTAAGTACAACATGAATGGTGAATGTTAAATGTGCTCTATCTGCTTCAGCGACTTGTAAAGTGCATAATGGACTTACAAGCTCTCTTCTTTCGGTCCTACATTCAGCTCACAGCATCAAACATGGACACGGAGAGGGAAAAGGACTGGGGCATTATTAAGTAATGTTGGTAATCTAATACGAAGAGGCAGCCAAAGCCAGATACAGAATAGGACGGACCTCTCTCACCCATTCCATATCATTATATCACAGAAGACAGAATCTCAAATCTTTATCAAAAATCACGCTGTTTCAAACATCCAACATGATTTTTCAACCTTACCAACACAATTCTCCGTCCCTTATTTTCGAAAAATTTACAGGGCGAAAACGAAATTACGTTGCGTAAAAAGGGACCATGGACAATTAAGTATAGTGTTTGGTTCCGAAATTGAAACTGTACGATATATTTAAAATGGCAAGGGCGATTCAAAAATTAGGAGGTGCTTGCACGTTTGGGAAAAGTCTCCCTCACCGCTGAACCACGCCTGAACACCATTATTAATGATGAGCAGCTAGAACTTGCTTTGAGTAATGTGAAATTTTGTCCGATAATATGAAGTTTAGAAACTGGAGGATTCATGCAGACTTTGAAGCATTCGTCGTAAACAGTACTGCAATGGAAGCCATAAAGAGAATTATAAGAACTGTGAATGTTTGTTGCAGTATACATGTATACATACATATACTGTGGAGGAAAGCGAAGTGGGTAGAAGTAATTCTAGGGTATTATATAGCAAAGCAAACACAAGTTCCGAATCTGAGGCCAGCTTTGGCTTGGCTTGTCGTAGAATGGAATGGACGGATGACGAGCCAGACCGCGATCAGACCCAGAGAATACAACAGATAGAATAGAATGGAAAATTGGTTTAGTTCAGATAAATGATAGTCTACAGAGGCGGTCCACGAATATCTAGGAAACGTATCGGATAATAGCCAACTTACCCGAAAGGGAGTGCGTCCCTGTCTTATGAATTCACTTTGTAATATTGGCCAAATGAAAATTGTCACCAATTCTGCTCTGCGTTGTTTCCCTGAATAGGAATTGAATGGACTTTGATTAAAACTTTCAAACAGTGCTCACCTAACATTTGTCTCCATTTGGAAATATCTTGTTTATTCCCAGAAGTGTAACTGAGAATTACGAAGCGAATGCATAAAATATTGTCGTTTACGATTCTATGACCACAAAGAATACAATGAAAGCCTAATAATATATACTTACCTACCATACCTCCATATATGCATATAGTCATAACATACATGCATAGAGCGGATGGCTGAATCGTACCATTTTATAAGGACTACTACCACCAGTTCAATAGGGAACATTACATTATGAATGACAGAAGAGCCCAAGAAATCCAAGCAACCCTCGAAATACAGTTTCCTATATCAGAATCCATACTCCACCAGTTTCGTTTCTGGAAAACTTACTTGACGATACACTTAAGCTTTATAAGTCGAGCCTACAGCCGGCAAGGAGAGCAGTAGTATTGTGTCTTATGTTTTGTTCGCATCGTCTGTATGCCTGTAGCTCAACGTAAGTAAGTGCAGTAAGTTGAGTTTGAGATGGATACGTACTACGCTACACTACCGTGTGACTGCCACTACCACATGGACAAGAAATGCATTCTGGTCGAAGAGAAGTTTCCTTCTATTTGTATGACGGTGAGTTGATAGTAAAGTATAGCAGTGGTGGTGGTGGTGGTGGTAGAGACGCTGTAGTAGTTATAGGTTTAGCTGATGTGATGTGAGTATGAGAGGTCGGCCTTTATTGATCTGGTGAGAGTAATAGCTCAGGTTAGGGCAATAAAATCCAACTCAAAAGCCTGTAAAGACTGCGTTTTTCATCGAACAAGATGTGACATTTTCTGCATCCTAATCCTCAATCCTGAACTCAACCAAAGTTAAGCCAAATCCAGAATCTGGAGATCTATTCTCTTCATGTACATATATATCAAATTGCTAACAATAGTGCTCACATGCACGTACATTTGAATTCATGTAACCTTGTGAGTGAACCAGCAGTACATAGTAGCAAGCGGCAGACTTGTATTGGAATCGTATACTACTGACAGCAGAAGCAGTCACGTCTTGACTACTTGAGTTGCTTTTGACTAAAGCAATACTCAAAAGTTGAATTGAGATGACGAGACTAGACGAGTTAGACGAGTTACTCCTTGAGCTTCTCCGTCGACTACTGGGATAAGCTTGTTGTACTTTTATTATTAAGCCTATAAACGCTTAAGATCCTAGATTAATTTCACTTTTTTGTATCTACCAGTAATACAAAATACAATGTATAATAAAGACGTGTAAATACTTACAATATTTTTATGCAGTATGTAGTAATGGTAATGTAAAATCAAAGGAGTAAAAAGTGACTTTAGGCTACTTACTTTATTTTGTTATCGGTGTAGTATATTTTTCACTTTTCATGTTCCGTGTTTTTTTAGCATACATTATTAGGTAATTCAGTGTTACATCTATATACTGAGTGTGTTTTTGGCATCCAAAGTCTCTGCATATATCACCGAGTATAAACTTGATAGTTTCATTGAATAAGTACCTAATGCAGTATTGTCAAAGAAAGTGTAGGTATACTTTAACGAGCAGTGCACTCGCGACTACTACATACAATACCGAAGTTCCTCTCTGTCTGCAGACACTACTTTGGATGTGGCTGTATCTGTGTTTGTATTGCCAGCCTCGATGGAATGTGCTGTTTTGTGTACACTGATCTGACTTCGTGTTTGTTGTGAAAAGACAACACAAGGAAACCGTTCAGATAGGCAAAGCACAACACATAATATGCATATAGTGCTAGTAGACGGAGAGAGAGAGAGAGAGAAATAATAGCGTGGCCAAAATTCATATTATTCGTTAGGTTGTACGGCTCCTTCAAGCTTGAGCAACTCTCGCTTTTGTTTTCCTGAGAGCTTTTTTACATTCCCATTATTGCGAATTGCGGAGTTTGAAGTGAAGAGCTAATCTCTTTTGGGTAGTTGGCAGTGCCGAAACACGAAGCGTATGCTTAATTAATTGACTAAAGTTTTCTCTGTTCTAGTGTGCTCATTCTAATTCTTATGTTTTCAGCTTCAGGATAGACAGTAGGTACTGGACAACATGAATTTTATTAGCATAACAGCATTACTATTCCAGACTTTACCATTTAACCAAATAGAAGTTTATAAATGAGAAAAGACAGCTTGATTTAAACGTATACTCTAATTTTGAATGAATAATGAGAAAGCTGATAGCGTCTTTACACACATATGAGACTACATAAAAGTAAATCCCCTCAATTAATGTGAAAAACACATTTCTACTGAATATATTATATTTACTGTTTAATTTATTGTAATTATCTAAATATAATTATCATTAGAGAGTCAAGCACAGTCAAGCAGTTTTGTATCGTCCTAATCAACTTTTAGAAATTAGGATTTCGATTTTCCAAACATGATTTATGAGAGAATATACACGAACTTGACAGAAGGATTATCTAAATGTTAATTGAAGAGTGGGTATTCCCACTCGCAATGTCCTTTATTGTCAGAGGAAGCGAGTTACTAGAAACGAAAGCCTTGCACGATTTTAGTCTTTACAAGAGTGACGGTATACAATAGACACGGTCTCGGTTAGGGTTTGATGGCTCGACCTGAAAGCACAGTGAAGCTAATTCAATTATTTCCACATGGTGTGTATGGAAATAGACAGTAGCAGTGTGTGATTTCAATTAATTCTTCGAATATTCTTTTAAAACTGCCTACTTGAGATCCATTTAAAAACCACTTCTTGTAAATGAACTGTACAGAATTTAATCATTGATTGACTAAATAGATAAAAATACACCGAATCTACAATACGAACCATTGTAAATATTTTTTGTTTAAATACCAACAATTAATGTCTGCACAAGACCTTTTCTAAGTTCGCAATTTAGCAAACAATCTCGCAGATTGTAAAGAACGTGGAGTAATACTCGATTGGTTCAAATTACAGTATCTCAGCTAATTTATCTACCCTTGCCATATATAATTGGAAGAAATAATTCCTAATCACTACACCATGTTCACGTTGGTTGTTACTACTCTGCATAAGAGCACAAGAAAAACGAAGAACATATTTACACATTCAGCAACTTACACAGTTTTTGCACTACATACATAATTACCAGATGACTAGAGTGTAAAAAACAAATTAAGAATAATGCATGGTTGTGGGTTTATTCTTCTTTTTTCTCTTTAATGTTCCATTATTTATTTGTCCACTAGAATTTCTCACTTTACTCTCGACTTGAGCCAACATCAAACCAAAGTATAAAACCTTTCTGACTGTTATTCGCACGTATTTGGCAAGCTTCCATTTGCTATTTGTCTTGTTTTGTATATTCGTTGGAGCACCACCGTACTCATATAATATAAGCATATACGCATTCCTGTCATTAATCAACCAAGTCAGCTCAACTTAACCATGAGACACATGAGAAATGTGAACACATTCATTTATTAATTGCTCTTACATACATAAGCTTACCTATCCTTTCAAGCCAAGCCAAACCAAGAGATATTTTATGGACTTTGAAAGCTTTTGGCTTCATGGGTAATAAAATGTTGCCTGTGGGCATCCTCATCTTGTTGACCATTAATTGCAGCAAAGGTGTGCTGTGTATGTATTCTCTACTGTGTCCACATGTGTACACTCTCCCCAATCTTCAATTACCGACCACACGCTACTCCACAGCAGACATGTTACTGCTTCAGTATTACCTGGTAATACTGAATTCAAACCAACTTTTTACTCTACATTCGCGGTTGAATTTTCTCCTTTCAAATTTTGTAATGATTCGGCAATTCGTGGATTCTAAAAACCTGTGTATTCAAATATGTATTATCCTGGCATCAATAAACAAAAATATTTTGGAAGGTGTACTAACCCTAGAGAAACTGAGAACCATTTTATTAACATTTCAGAAGACCAGATCCAAAGAAATTACACCTTTGGGGTTGTACCCGACGCTACATCTACATTATTGAGTCACCAATTGAACGCACTAATTTGAAATTGGACTAAATTAATGTGTGAAAGTTAAATGGTGGAATAGAGTGAGTTAAATTTGGCGTTTTACTCGTTTACAGATGAGTGTGTGACAATAATTCTGATCGTCTTGACTTCCTTGGATTGTAATTAGTAATTACATAGTAGGGCAGAGGACGACGAAAAGAATTTCTCTGATAGGTGGAAAATAGTAGGCACATGATATTATTACTACATCAACAATGATACTATGAATCTCACAATCAGTTGAATTGAAGCCTCCTTCTCACTGGAAATGGCACACACACCTACCTATATATACACAATGCATGTATTAAATGTTAAAGTGCACGCTGACGCTATATATGTACATCGAAGCAAGGTTGGCAGTTGAGATATACAATATACATACATAGGTATGCTCAGTTCTGCTCTTCAGGGAACTGCGGAACGGAAACGAAAATGGAAGTGTTTCTTGTTGGTTCGGATAGTTTCCCTGTTGGAATATCACAGTGGTTAAGCCTACTACATGGCTGCTGTGACTCTTCCAGATAAACCTTGCGTTACAGCCAGTACACGAGCTGTCGTACTACAAGCAGTTCTCGTCCCTACCTCACTTAATATAATTATTCAGAGTAAAAACAATTTGACTCAAGTTTTCGTATAGAACTCTGTATAAAGTAGAATGTAGCTACAGAGAATAAAATACAACACCTATGGGACAAATAACATGCACAAACTAAGTTGACTTTCGGAAACGTTATCAAAGCGAGCCACAATGCACAAATCAAGCGTAAGTCAACTCCAGTCTTTTCCATACTATATTTAAATATACCATTACTTCTAGTACAAATATTCTGTGAGCCAAGGAGATAATCAATTCCAGTGGAGCAAACCTTTTAGTGAGGTGGGTGTCTGCATAAAAAGTGTTATTAAAGTGTAACTTGTTAGATTTTTACTTTATAGCATGTATTAGAATATCACAGCAGCTAAGAAGGCAGATAGACACGTTAACTGCTCACTATTAGTATGATTTGCATGTCTGGCTCGGCTGTGCTGCTGCAGAGTCCGTTGTGCGAAAGCAACCTGTGCTTCGCTTGTAGTATGTTTTATATGTACGAGATACAGATGTGTGAGCGTCAAGTTTTTCAAACAAGCTCTGCCAAGCACTTGAGCAATTTCATTCAATCGCTTAAGCCATCTGGAGTTAAAAGTATAATGGACAGGACAGGGCTAGAGAGTGGATTGAAGATAACTCAAGTGATTAGATCAGATCAACAGCTGCAGATTGCTAGTTTTGTTCTTACATGTAGATTAATGCTATTCAAAGACTCTCCAGCTTTTCACATACGCAGCCTAGATATCACCAAGAAAAACTCATACTTTTCAGTTTTTATCCCAATCAAACATTTCGCACACCAGGCAGACAAGGAGAATGAGAAAGATGTTCTAATCCTAGACCTTAATGGATTAAATCACATTTCCAGGATTTGTAAATCATACCTGCTAATGACTTGTGCTGATCTGTTTCCTATCTTCGTATTCCTAAATCGAACCTCTCTCTTTCACACGGTGCACTGGGAGTTACAGAATGCGCTTTACAACAAAACGCGAACAACTCTTTTAAATAGATGAAAGTTGTACTCCAAAAACAGTTATCGAAAGAGTCGAGTGTCCGTCTTCATAGAGTGATTTATTATCTACAGACGTTAGTCTTCTTTACTAGCTGGTTCAGTTTGATTGAAGTGACTCGCTGAATTTAATGAAATGTGAATAGAATGAAGAATGAGTGTCAGATAAAAAACACAGCTTAGGTATATAATAAAAAGAACCTCTAATACATAAGCAAAGTATATTAAAAAGTGTACTTTGTACTACATACGAGTATGAATTGCTTACTACGAATAAACAAAAAATCTAAAAAAATTAAATTTACTACTTGTTTAAAATGTTGGCAATTCAGTGAACCTCATAACGCAAATAACTTTCGTTTGGTGCATTTTTTAACATGAACATGTTTTAGAATTTGTAGTCTAATACGTATAGGGTTTTAAAAAATGCTTCTGTGTATTGTTACATTACAAGTTACAAAGCAGTAAACATTTAAATATTTAGCATCCGAAGATAGTAAAATTCATTCACAGAATTTGATTTGTTATTTCTTTGTAACAGAAGCGCGATGTAATTCAATGAGACGTAAAATGACTCCTAATGTCAAGTGTGAGTATAAAATTTGCTAGGAATTATCTTTAGAATAATAAATGTTATAGTTTCGAGAATAGTAATATGAGTGAGTGATTGTTAAGGAATCCGATATCACAGAGTACGCACAATCTAGCCTGAGCCAAGTAGTTGGATAAAGTGATAGGAAATCCTATCTACGCAATGACCGATAAAGTCAACTAACAATAAGTATGTGATGATACGAGTAATTTATAGCATCAGGTTTCATGTGGACTGCAATATAATGTGTCCTTCTACGAACTGACTGCGAGACACGCTATAGTCAAACCGATAAGTTACTGACTGTAATTGAGAGTTGTGTGTTAGGTACTGGGTGTACATATTGCTCACACAGTAGCGAATTGGAGAAGAGCAGCTGCTTGTAGTAGGTATTCCTGTAGTTCAGCTTATCAGCCTTTGGCCCTTTACTACAGTTGACTTTGTTCTATTCAACTCAACGCAACAAATTTCTACATTATGTATGAGCAGACCATGACATACTCAAGAACAAACATTGAATCAATTGTCATCTGCAGATAGGTACTACACTTGTAATATTTCTACCTGAGGGTATTAAAGTCTATAAGTATACATCATATATCTTTTGTACAAACACTTGCACAAGTGTACCAAAGACAAAGTCGCATTATGACAGAAATCTTTTGCATACCACAAACAATTACACTAAAACGAAATGAATTGGAAATTTCTGCTGCGAACAAAGAAGACATGTTAAATTCAAAATGATTAACCTCCCCATCGTCTGCAACCATATGCGTTTTCAACCGTAGTCCTTCCTAAAAGGTGACTCAAGGTTCCTTTGTTGTAACAAAGTAGAAGATGGTTTACGTAAAGCAAGTGTATTAGTATGCTTGATAATGTTCCCCTGTTTGAAAGTTTTTTAGTTTGTACGCGAAGAAAGGCATTGTTCAATTTCCCTATACATTTAAAATGTGTACTACAACAGTATCTTCTATATATAACAAATCAGTAGTAAATAAGTTTAACGATGAGCTATGGCGCATTATGTTCAAGCTAAAAGTAGGTATTTTACTTACCATCGTAAGCAATCCTTTAATGCACAAAAGTGCTTTAGTCCGAGAACCACGTAATACGTAAGCACAATAGTAAATCTCGAGGTGAGAATTCGAATAAAGTAGAACACTGTGGCTACCTACAGCACAAAAAAGTATCCCGACACACAAAGTAGTCTCAAGTATAGAGAAAAGGTATGATAGAGGATTGCGAGTGCCAAGGTGGCAGTAAACTTGCGGAAATAATCGTCTCCGAAGTACAAGGTTCACCTCAACTGAACTGGGCGCTCTGCTCAACCCCGAACTATAGTAAACTGGAAGCAGAACTTAAACTAAACTAAAGACGTCAGCAGTCAAGAGAGTCAGAGAGAGAGTAACTCTTTAGCAGACTTTAGTACTTTGTGTGTGTGTGTGTGTGTGTGTATCTCACTTTAGTTGCTTTCTATCAACTATGTTCACACACAGCACAATCAACAAACTCGACCGAAATTGCTCTTTCACAGAATCAAGAAGCTTATTATGTAGGTTGAAGAAAAGTGTACGTCCGTACTACACAGTGGTGGACGACAACAAGAGAAGTACGTGGTCTCATGCAGCACACTAGACTCTGACTGGAATGAAATAAGCCACAACAGAGATTGGGACTTGAATGAAATGAGTGACGGGGACGGTTGTTGATGGTGACAGCACGGGACAGACAATACTTGCAACACAACTCAACACACCGTGTAGTTGAAGCAGTAACCTAACAATCCCTGTAAGTAGGCAACGCAAGGCCGTAATAACTATTTACCGAGCTTTGTGAACTGAACTGAAATTCACTGACCATTTCCTTCCCTTATTTCCTTCGGCTATTTCATTTCGGTTCATTTCTTCCCCTAAAACTCATATCTGGAATGGAGATATAATACCATATAACTCACTTTATTTTTGCCCTTTCTTAACTTTACTACTACACGACTAACCTAGCTAACTAACAATAAGTAACATCTAATGTTGACTGTGTGTGCTCTTTAGCTTCCTCGGTCATAATAAGTTCCTTGTCCGAACCAAGCAAAATATAGCCTTCGACTTTGTGCCTTGCTTTCCTTCTTCGTCTTCACTTGAAATTTTCCATCCCTACTCATATTTTGACTACTAATACTAATATGCTCTCAGAATGAAATGAGATACAACACTATATATGTAGACCTATTAGCCTAAGGGAAATTTAATAGCTTTGGCTGTTACCTTTAATTTGAAATTAGTCGTGTATAGAAAACTCAAACCTCAGTGTTTCATCAATACCAAGCGTCAGTATAACATTTAAAGTAGATATCCAACGAAAGATACGATTACATTCGAGAGACTGTGTGCTCGTCCATATGGACACAAACTGCTGTGCATAACACAGTCAGCATATGCATACATCCGAGAAAATTCTAAGGTTTACTAAACTGGTGGTGGTGTGCAATGTGGAAAAGCAATAAGAAATACGAAACGAAGCATGACCTGTACACATCAAGTAAAACCTAGGGCTAAATGATATGTTTTTGAGTGTGGCTAATGGCTATAGTGTCCCTATGTTATAAGGTCTACTACCTAGTAGTATATTCAATAGGCAGCCGTAAATGTACCACGTATATTTACCAAAGTAATTCAATAAGTCTTCAGCAATGCCTTAGCTTGGCTTGATTGGGCTATCAGCCTTCTCTCCGCTCAATACACTCTGCATTGACACCAGACTCCAATAACCTTGTGACTGACTGGCTATGTACATAAGTGAGTGTGTCCCGGATTGTTTGTTGGCTTGGCTCTCAGCCTTCTCTGCGTAGTAGTTGTGTTGTACACACGACTGTCATCCTCTTCCCTTCAGCTGTGTATACTATATATTCCACAGTGTGCACATCGAGTCGAGACTCGAGCCTCTGTCTCTGTAGATTTAGTATAGCGTGACTTCACTTTGCATTAAATCATGTTCGTTTATAGCATGACTCATTAACTGGATGGACTCAACAATCTGTCGCTTATTTGTTAATCAAATACTCATTTGTTTAGCTTTCTATCAGAGTGCCACGATGAGTTTAAGTTGACACTTGGTTGGAAAACAAAATACTATTTGTACATACTAATCACTACTAATATCATAATGGCAAACAATATTAATCTTTATGGCTCTGTGGAATGCAGTGCACATAACTTTGCATAGGCATTCAGAATCTGCTGTAGGGCTTGACATTTGCTAAAGTCAAAGAGCAACATTACATTTTGCATACAGGATATAGTACAATAATGTATGTATGTTGTCCTAATCCTAATCTCCGAGCATTTGTTTACTTACCTATTCGTGATAAGATTCATTTGATCTTGGCTTTGTCTGCTTTAATTGCAGGATATGAGTAAGCACAAAGAAGAGAAATGTTTACGGTTCGTACGGATGCACAGATGTACTAGTATGTACTGCACAAGGAAACGAACTGCAGAATTTATCTGCACAGCTACATACTGTAATACATACATATTATAACCATTATTTTATGTTTTAATCATGGTAAATACTAGATTCACACATGGCTACTGTTTTGCACTGTGCACTTGTGACTTGACTATGTTGTGGTGGTGGCGTCGACGGTTTTCTCCCGTGAGAGTCATGTCGTCCTGTTGTTGAAGTCTAGAAGACTAGAAGGCATTTCATGTCAAGGCAGAACAAGCCACACAGCGACTTTATTTATTTGCAGGAATAATTGTCGGGCCAGAATATACTATTTCAATTCCACTCAATCGTAATGAGTGCCATTGAACTTACAAACAGATAAGTATTTGTACATTTTAAGTAATTGGACAGATTGGCAATATTAAACACGTTAGTAGCTATTTAGTTTGTGAAATGCATAGAGCGACAACAAAGCGAATAAAATTGGGGACACAGTCTCAAAGGAGAATTGGTAACACAGTATAGCACTGCTGCAGCATAGTGGGATGCAGATAGTGCAGTGTACTCTTATTTTATTACACGACCAGAAGTTCTTTGAAATAAAACGAAAGGGAGAGAGAGAGATAGAGAGAGAGAGAAGGGGGAAACATTGCCATGAATAATTCTCAAGCTTACGTCGGAAAAGCATGCATAGTTCGAAGGGAGTGCTGCGTTGTGCTTCTGCTTCTGCTGCAAACTGAATTGAATCGAGAATGCTCAAAATCTCCATCGTGTTTTAATAAATGTACATATGTCTGTAATGAATAAGTGCATAGGCAAGATCCTGTGAAATTTCATCTCATGATGATAATGACTCTCAATAACACATACACACAGGGAGAACTGCGTGCGAAATGCCGAGTTGTGAATTGAGTGTGTGTGATCCTACGTTGCTGCTGCTGCTTGGGTCTTCTTTTTGTTCTGGTGGCTGCTTTTGCTAATATGTATGTCTGTGCTGCGCTGACTGCGAGTGCGAGTTGATGTGAGCTCTGCCAAAACCATTCACATGAAATACGCTAGACCATATAGATATATACGTATAGTATACACATGTACACACATTAGTATGTAGTATGTACAGCAACAATACAACAGTGACGGAGTGAGTCGAATTAAGTAGTGGTGGTGGTGCACAGAATAAAAGTTCCCTACTTCTAGTACGTAGCAACCACTAAAGTAACTTCATGGCAATATGTAGCAAGTGCCTGGTGAATACACACTTCATACATACATTGCATATAAAACAGCAGCAGCAGCAGCAGACGCAGAGTAAAAAGAATTCTCCTTGTTGTCATCAATAATCGTAGGCAGTCATACCTTCAACTATCCTTGATGCTGCATGCTAGGCATGAAGAATAGCACAATACGACAATGCTTCCACAATAAAGCAATGCAGATACAATACAGTTTATTATAATATGATTATTATTATGTATCATGTCCATGTTCATCAGGAGAAAAAGTGTATTTGAGTTAAAGCCCATTTAGGTGAATAAAATAGGAGCACAGAGAGAGAGCATAGTTCAAAGTATATTGAAGGAGTCGTCTTGTAGAGGTAATGTAAGTATTATTGTATTGGCGTTGTTGGAGATGTAAAAGTGTAGCACTCTGTATGCAAGTCTCTGGTCTGTTTGTACAATTGACAATATAAGAGTGAGAAGTACAATATAAAGCAAAGAATAGTTGTTGGTTCATAGACTATTAGAGACGAACCATTGCATTGCTTGAAGAGAATAACACGAGAGCTTATCTCAAATCAAAATGTCTCCGGATGCTTACTCCCTAAAGTACTTAGGGCTTGACAGAATGGTCTTGTGTGCTATCCTATTATATTATATTACGGAGCTAGTGGTTTGCTTTGCTTTTCCTTTGCCTTCGTTCGGTTTACTTGGCACGTTTGCTATGACTATATACCATCACTAGTAGTACTACAACTGGTGTATTAGTGTTAGATATATATGGAGGCTCGATAACTCAGACATGAGTTGACAGTCTACAACAAAGTATGGATGCGAGTGTAACAGTCCGCACATAGAGATATTATATGCGTTATCCGTTGCCACGCTGCTACAGTACTATGAGTAGTCCGTACACAATGGAAAAATGCACAAACTTATCAAAGCACAATATTCTTCATTCTTATCGTCACCATTTTCCTCAGCCTCCTACTCGCCTCTCTTTCTGTGTTACTCTTACAACAACCAGAAAAACCCACACGAACTGGCTAACAATCTGTAGCTATCTACAGATTGTAGATGCTGAGTTACTTGGCCATGATGCTCTCTCTGGCCTACCTACATTTAAATTCTAACTACCGTAAGATGTACTGATAGTGTGAGTTAGATGGAAGATTGGAGGGAATCAGCGTCTGAGAAAACTGCACTTGAGCGAAATCTCAGAGAATTTTCAATCTCGACACTGAGTTGTCAATTGCCGTCCGGCAGAACACGAGTAAACATTGTGTTTTAGTGGGTACTAGGCTATAGAGAGCTTTTTATACCGCATGTCATGTCATGTTTTGTTAAGCACGCTAGGAGGTTTTAGCTGGCTCCTGTCATTCATTTCACGCCATTCACAATCCGAAAGAGTGTAGATTGTGAGTACGCACTGTAACTCTAACTTACACCAATGCAAAATGTCGATTTTTTTTAACAAAATCTCTTCATAAATTTCTCTCTACGTATTGAGCCGACAATGTTCAAACATTAAATTTAATAATATTACAGATGCATAAAACTATGTTAAGATTACAACTGCCAGAAACGTTTCAGAATAACGTTTTATGAAAAAGTGAAATTATATGTTGTCAAATATTTGTACTGATTCTGATGAATTAAACTTTCAAGGGAGTTTACAATTTAATTAAAATTGAAAGCGTAAAAGTCATTTCATTGCCAATAGGAAGGACTGTACTGTGATTTTGGCAAAACAGTCATGATTGCCGCCACAAGCTTTTACCACTAACAACGCAAAGGTATGTATAATATCACCTAACAAAAATGAAACTCGCACTTAGTATGACGGTTACATGATGTTTGAGTAATTAACATTAAAGTGCGCATTGTCCGTTGTTGATGTCGATTACAGCTACATAATTACATATAATGCGAATTTGTCATTTTGTTCTGCTTTTGTATGTGTCAAAGTATGTTGTCATCAAAAGCGTACTAGTAGTTTCTTTACCATAGATAGTGAAATGTCATATCTTTTTTGGAAGGAAATCAAAACGGCAAGAGAACATTACAGATGATGCTGCGATGTGTTTACGGGTTGAAGAGATTAATTGATGCAATGTAGTGCGATGTAGGTTAGGTTAAAACAAGCTGTACTTTTTGAGTTTAGTGGCTTATCTTGAGTTTGTGCTTGGGGAATAGCTTTTAAAGCCTTCTCAAACCCCAAAATAAGTCCGTACACACGTAAATAGATACAGAAGATCCGGAGAGAACCGGCATTTATTGAACCAAGTGAGGCTTGAGACTGCACTGAAAGTAGCTCCTATAAGAACTGATATATGGATGATGGGAATCATTCATATTTCACGTCAGAAAATTCGAGAGATGCTGCTACTGAACATTTCTGTTATGTTCTGTTCTGAAAATTAATTATATTATTTTAAAGAACCTACAAATAATGTACCGAAATTATTCTAGTTGTACTTAACTTATATTCCTTCTAATTAAACAACAATAAAATTTATGTGACTAAACAAACATGTTAAAAGAGTGCGGTAAAAATTTCACTGCAGGCGTAATGCAAGGTTTTATCCCAAAGACCTTAGAGTAATGCAAACATTATTCCCCCTCCTTACAGAGACGCTGAAAGTGAATTTCCCCGTGCGTAAGCTTCATCCTTAGAAGAGCACAGCTGAAGGCTGATGGTGGACCAACGTAAGTTAGTGTAATGTTATAGTATTTCACAGTTAAGTGTTGTGATGTGAATCATTTTGAGGTTCTGCTGTAAAGATGAGCTCTAGCTCACGGAATCCTCGCTCGATATTTAGGCAAGCCAGAGCTCACCAAAGAAACTCCAGCTGATTGTGTGTAAGAGAACTCGACTTCCTTTCATCAAGTATCTAGAACTTCCTTTAACTCTTCTTGTACTCTGAAGAATTCCAGTTACTATCAAAAGTCAGCTCAGGGTAGCTCTACGGCCCTTCTTCGTCTTCTTGCTCCTTGCAGCAGAGAATCTTTCCTTCTTAACGCTACTCTCACAACTTTACTCTCCTGCATCATGCTCTCTATATAGGTAAGCAAAGTAAGCTTAATCACACTATTCATTTTAATCATGTCAGACTGAATAGAATGAATGCAGATGCTATCTTATCGTCATTTGCTAGTATTTTTCAAGCACGCAAACTATTCCCTGAAAAATGAAACGATGTAATACCGATACTAATACCTGACAGTGTGTCCTACGTATTCCGCCTCCCTGCTGCAAGCCTCTACATACTGCACGGCACTCTATGTAAATGTAAAGTAGATGAATTCGTTGCAAAATGCGAACAAATGCACTTTATCGAGCAGGATGAAAGGTACGTGTGCAGGGATAGTATAAGGTGCTACATATGTACATTTATCCCATCTTTCACGGTGCTATTATCGTTCTCACTTACATATAAAAGCACGTGATAGAGTTTCTCCCTGTAGCAAAGAAAATTTTTGTAACTATTTCAGTATGTGTTTTGCATCCTAATGTTACATTACTGCTTTTACCACTGTTAGCATTACATACATTTTTTATCATTATCAGTTTCACATAAATATAACACCATATGAATATTACTGCAAGTGAAACACTGTGAAAACAATAAAATGGCACAATGGTACAGCTGTAGGCTAATAAATGTCGTGGTATACATGAAGTCTAGCAGAGAACCCTAAATGTGATACATACTGATACATGGAATGGAACAGACAATGGTGTGTAGCACCATGTAGCTCTCTAATTGTACGTTAATCCGTAAGTCGTATGCATGCAATGATGCGTGTAGATTCACTACATTGAAGGGCTGAAAAGCCTTCCGGCAGTCAGCCTAACAAAGGTAAAAAATCAAACGACAAATGGTGATCAAGGTGGTAAAAAACAAGTATGGTCTGGTCATGTGCGGTGGTCTATGGTTTCCTTTGCTTTTAACTTTGGGTTGACTTGACTCTGTTGGGTTGGCCCACAGCCTGTACACATTGTACTATGATGACTGCAATGATGCAACCATTACTACTAGATATACGTTTTTTCCACAAGTTTAACAAACAAAACTTACGGGAGGAGACCGAATGTAATGCAGGCAGCCACGACAAGACTAAACCAAAAGTAAGCCAACTGTAGACAACTAAACAACGATCAGGGAATAAAGGAAAAACAGAAAACCACAACAGAAAAGTTCAATAAACATGAATAAATAAGGGAAACAGACTAGAAGTGAGTAGAGAGCTGAGCATTCTCAAATTGTCTGTAAGGAGAAACACTCTCTTTTACAAACTGTCTTCTGTTGGCTCTTATTTGCGAAATGGTACAGGCTGTACATGAATGTACTCCTCACTACTCATACGTATGTGGTGTTTGTGTAAAGAACCCAACAGTGTTATATTACCATCCAACTGGTAAATACATCCTGAAGAGCTTGCATTTCAAGTTAACATGCAACGTACTAATAATAACGATTACGGATTGTGACCCTTCGCTTTGTAAATTATAAACCCTAGAAGAGGACTAATGGCAAACAAGTCTTCGAGCGCAAGAATGCTGTGTATTTAATGGTTCAGAGAATGAGTGAGAGAGAGGAGAGATCTCGGAAGAGTCCTCTGCAAAAATAAAAAATAAGCAACCATAAGATAGATATAATATCGTGGAAAAACATGACATGACTCTGTGACCCGAAACAGTATTGACGATCATCAAAAACCAAATAAAAGTACATAGTTTTTAATGTGCAAAGCGCAAAGGTTTTTGTGTCTCCGCACTTTACTACTGCTGCTGCTGTGCAAATACTGAGTCTGAAAAAGACTGTAAATAGGAAGCTTAGGACAGAGAAAATGAAATGAGCAACGATTTACGTTGGTGAAGTCGCGGAAAGCAAACGACGAAGTTTGCAATGCTCAAAAATCAGAAATGACGAAGAGCTTTTATGTCATTATCATTTTTCTCATGTCGTGAGTCCTTTCCAAGGAGCCAGAACAGCGTACCGGTACTTTCTTCAGTTCGGTCTGCTTGTGATTTATGGGATACATTAAATAATAGAGCTCCAAGCATAGCAATGCGTCACACGCACACATAACCATAAAAGCAAACCTCATATAGTAGAGTATGTTTTCCACAGACGAACGCACATGCTAAACTCCCCAGTTAGCATACACGGAGTGTATACGCTATGTGTACCACATATAAAAGCAAAGCTGGTCTTACCTCCGCTACTACTTATACATGTTTTAACCATTAATGGTTAATTGAAATGCCTCATCTTCCCCTGCAATTTACAATTTACATATTACCTGCAGCTTTATTCTATCGGCATGTTCTTTTGTTGTGATATTCCAGTAAGTTTTACCTTTTATATCAGATATACTCGACTGCAAACATGCTACTACCACCACCACCACTACTACGATATATAGTATTCCCAGTATTTGTAGACACTAGACACTCTCCATGTAATATAATACAATGCACTCCTCCTAGCTTTTCTTGCGTCTTATTATATTCAGTCACTTTTTGAGTAGCTTTTGTCAGTGCCTTTATATTGCATTTCTATTGCTCTTCTTGCCTTCCCTCTTTCGTATCATTCCGTATGAACATTATATTACACAGGGGTTGAATGTCTGAATTCAGTTTTGTATACTGTTCTGGATACGCAATGCAGTTTTTTTTACAACACACTTGATTTCTGTACACTTTTGTCAGAATTTCATTGGTTTTTATTAACAGCTTCGCAGTTATTTCAAATGACTAACTTATCTTTACTACGTGAGACTTAAGAGTAACTATCACGGCATAATGGGGAAAAACTATCGACATAAAATAAAGGCAAAGTGAAAAGCAAGCAGACAACTTATAGAGCAAAGCGTAGAAAAGTTGCCGCAGACTGAAGAGAGAAGTGCTGAATGTCAATATGACCCTATATAATGTTCTATTTAGACGCTATGGTGCATACAATGCTGTAGTAGGGCACACAGAGACAATACGTGTGTTTGGCTGAATTGTTTTCTTTGCTGTCGCTCTTCTGCAGTGATGTGCTGTTTGTTGTTTTGTGTGAATAAATGAGGCGACTTATTGTTATATCAGCAACTGTATTTACTAGTCCATAATATGTATTTTAATTGCGTGAATACCTATAAGTATAGTAGAACGTTCATTGTTACGTGACTGTCTGAGAGACTTAAAGCCAAACTTGTATGCGTTCTCTCTCCCCCTCCAAATAGAAACAAAAGATTTCGTTCACTGCAGAATTAAATTCTCCGCTGGAATAGCCCTTAGACGCTTGTAACCAATGCCCGTATAACGAACAGAACAAGAACATGGGTATCAGACTCTGCCGTTACTAATGCTTTCGCTTATTACAACTTCAATGTTTTATTGATCACCATTCTATACTCTATTCACACGATACTCTGACTCCCGTCGTCTCCTACCATGTCCACTTATATCACGCAGTAAAGGCTATGTAAGAATGCACAATTGAAACAGTACTACGTTTTGAAGTCGAAATCAAAACTCGCAATGCATAAGCCTAGAATAAAATGTAACAAATTAGACATGCAAATAGAATGTATGTAGCAACAGAGGCTACTAAAGAAATTTAATAGCAGCGTCGTAGATGGTAGGTGTAACATGCACCGAATATAAATACAGAGCTACATTGTTCAACTACAAAACATACACTGTGAACTCTATCACCCGCTTGTTACACATTAGCTTTTGTAGCACAAAGCAGTATAATAAAAGTAATGGTACAGTCTACATAATGATGTCTTAAATTTTGGGTCACTTTTGTATCCATTGTACTCATCCAAAACGACACAGGACGTATGCAATACGCAGTAGAAGTATTTTTCTACTACTTTTAAATTAACCGTCTGCACTCCTCCGCTATGATTCATCTACAAAACTTTTCGTGAATACACCATTCTATCTATTTATCAAGTTAAACGGAGCCTCAAGTTCGCATGAACTATATACAGATTCAAGGATCTAGATATTCAATGTTTTTCAATATTGTGCCCAATGAACTTATAGATAGTTTCGGAATACCATCGGAGTAGTAAAGCGTACATAATTTCCACACTAACAATCTACTACATCTGGTGTTCCGTTAATAAATTCCTTTACCTATAAAATACAATATCCTCTCATGCAAAAGGAAGGAAAACAATGGTGGTCTCTGGATTAACATTTATTAGGTTTAATAAAGGATTCTTTGCGAACAGACGGTGATGCACACAGCACACACAGAAACCAAGGTTTGTAGACGTCATGTTTGAAGCACCCCTATCATTGAAACTGCAGACATCATCTGTGAATTGTCCCTCGACGCCAGATGTAACGTTGAGCATTATGCAGACATAATAGGCTATAACTTTAATAAGTGTAAATGTTTAAAGAATATGATGAATAATGACACATGCGACACTTGAACATTGTATAACGATTCGAGGTCACACTTACGGCACTTCTCACACACAAAGTATTAGGTGAACTGTTTGCATCTGACGTAGTGAGTGTGTGTGGCTTGGCCGTATCACTCTACAGAGTCCAAGGAGACTACTAACAAACTAAGGCATTATTCGAGGTTCGTATTACAAAGTAGCCTGTAGAAGAGAGGAAGAATTATGGAGCGCTACTATTACTAACTCTTATCGGATTCTATTGCAATAAAGCAGCGATTCAGCATCAGTGTAATTTAGCGAAAGAAAACAAAAAAAGATGCCCTATTAGAATTAAACACTAGTTCTGTCGTAGTGACAGGAAATCCAAACCGAATTTCCCTTTTTGTGCTCTACTCCATGGAAAAATCACTTTAATTCATCGAAGCAGTAAAAACGTGAGTTCCTTTTTGCAATGCTCGTAGTAGATACACATGTACACTTAATGTACATTATATAGAAAGCTGGTATATGGGTAGTAGTATACTGATGGTAGACTGCACAACCTTTCCTTTGCGAGAGAGAAGCAATTTTATGGTATGTTGTGCTAGCATCGTTCCTTTTCACTGAGCCCCGAACTCAATAACAAGAATGTGATGCAAGCCAGATCAATGTGGCTTGCTATTCCCCAATTCCTTAGGAAAGGACAACGGGAACAACGCTTCGGAATAATCCTGGTTTTACACTTGCCAGCCGGTCTTTATCCACCGGTTATATTGTTACCGGTATCTCTGTACACTTTCTGAAGATTAGTATGTGTGTGATCCACACACTTATTCATAATGCACATTATGTAGTTACCATTAGTGTATGTATTTCCTCCTTGTTAACGTTATTCTGTCTATGGACACTGTCTACACAGTTGTCGTGCATTCAACATCTAACAAGTCGCCCTGTTGTGTATCAAGTACAAATATTTAATGTTAAATGTTTAATTCCTGCAAGCAAGGATCGGGTTGTAGAATTATTGGCATTCTCGTTTTGAAAAGATTAAAGAAGTATGAATCGAAAAACGTTCAATTCATTTTTTATTTTGATATGTTACTGTGTCTTGGAAATAAAACCAACTTTGAAAAAATTGTTAAACGAAACGGGTAACTGTTTAACAACTTTTAAAGTCCGTTTTTCCTTTCATCAAGTTCATCAAATTTGTAAAAAATAAATACATATGCGTATTCTGCCACACAGGAAAGACACGCAGGTTCTAATTCTAATGGTTGGGTGCGAGTCGATCACAATTGCGACAGCGTCATTGTCGTCCTTATTAAATTGTCGTTGTGCATTAAATAAACATTTCGTGAGATAAGCCAAAGAAGGTAAATGGTATTAATTGTACCATTAGCTGGACACGAGTTGCGAGTGTGTGTTCTTGAAAATCGTAGTAGTTGACATACGTATATTTACTCTATTTATGTATATGAGTGCTAACAGTAACGCGAGTAAGTATTCGCCTAAAAGCTAGACCTGCCTGTGTAGCGCATTAGAGTAGGTACGTAATTTGACTGTATATGTATACATAGTATTCACTGTACCTTGTCATAGGTTTCCTTTTCCTTTTTAATGCTCGCGCAGTGATCACTTAGTTTATTAAGGTAAATCCACTATCCACTAAACAACGATTCACTCACATGGAGAACAAGCCGATTGAACACACTCGGCTAAATACACAGTAGTGGTGGTGGTGGTGGTGGTGCCAGCGTTACACTTTGATTCAAGTTGACTTGACAGTTGACATTTGTTCGAGGTACACAACAAAGGTGCAAAGTTTCAATTTAATTAAAAAAGAAGGCACAAACACAGGAAGTATTTTGACTGTTGAGCTCCTCTCTAAGGTGTTCACCAGCGTGCTGCTCACATGCACAAACAAACAAACAATAGGGCACAGAGAAGAGTGCTAATGGTGGTGGGCGAAGAACGACACAGACAAGAAGATGATGGTAAACGAGTAAATTGGTTTGTGTTCCGTCTTTTCTCTGGCTGATGGTGAGTTCACTTACTTACTTGGTTATTAGTATGTGTGTAGGTACGCGAATAGAGTGGGCTCCATGCAAAATCTTCACAAATCAACAATGTGCACAAAACCAAACCACCAACACAAATGTATATCGTTTGTCGTCAATTGAAAGTCATGGGAAAATTGAAGATGAGATCTTTGGATACACATTGAGTGTATATGAATGACTCGAGTGAAGTTGAGAGAGACAGAGAGACAGAGTGAGAGAGAGAAAAGAGAGCTTGAACAACGCACGTACACTACGTTACGTTGGTTAGCGTTATAGCGTTGCTTGTATGTAGCTTTAGCTTTGCTGGAGAACTGCAGCTGTTTTCAACTTGAATGTTCAACTTCAACTCGAAATGTTTAGTTTGGTTTGTTTTCGCCCCTACTACTCACTCAACGCACACTGCCTCTGATCTCAACTGTACTGTAGAGTAGAACTGAACCGACGAGCGAGGAGCAGACCTACGAAAACCTTGCTAGACCACATTCAAGCTTTTGCCATGCCTTCCCTTTACACTGTTATACTTCACTATCTGTATTACATTACATCGCTTGCCTTGCCTGTACTTTACTTTTTACTACTACACGCCAACCCAAGCTTAGCTTTGCTATAACATAATAGACAGCCCAGGTTTCTCCTCTCTCACAACACGCAGCATTCCCTATCCACTTACATATATATATATATATACTTACATACATACTGCATGTACTATAAACATATAGAGAGTGAGACAGCAGACACAGTAGAACTAGGATAGGATAGGATCATAGTCCTTTCTTCCCTCACTTCACTTCACTATAGTTGTCCCGTCCGTCCGTAATAAAAGGGTTACCATACACGCATTACCGGATGTTCAAACGGGTTTTGGTCTCTTTACTCAGACTTTATGTAATATACATAAAAGCGCATAATACCTCTGTACACATACATACCTACACATAAAAGCACTGCCTTTATATTTTATTGTTTCTAAGTGCACAGATAAGTTGCATGATGAAACGTTTCTAATTTGCATATGAAACTCTGATATCCTCAGCAATGAGCTCGTATTTAAAAGTACGTACCTTGAAATCTATTCTTAATCAATTGCAGCTTTTGTGAGTCACAGCACAGATTTACACAGATACTCTCTTAGAAGTTCCAAAGCAATGAAACAATCGTGCGTGTCTTCATTGTTAGGTATGTACTAGGAAATCGTATCTGATATCATCCTGATCTTTCAATGTTTCACCCAATCAACGAATTTCCTTTCCCCTGCAATCGTCAGGTACACGAAATGCTCAGATATGCTGCAAGATTATTGCTCCTTTACAGAAAACAAATGCATTTTTCCAATCCAGTCTTTCATTAAGACATTCATCTCCCTACATTATGCGCATTATTACGTAGAACTACACACAAGCATCTACTATATAATATTTGAACACAAATACACTTTTAGCCTCTAGATGAACGCTGACCGAAGTTACTTTCTGAGCTTTACTAATTAACTGTGTGTATGTATACCACTAATACCACAATGCAATAAGTTGGCACAGAAATTGTAATACAAGTGAAATTTACTACGGTAATATGCCATTGAATGAATGCAGAAAGGAGATTTGTACCTTCTGAGAATTATGAGCTACCAATAATCTTTCATCAACACTTATGTTACTCGTTAGCATGCTGCGCCTTCAGTACAGCAGTTAAACAGATGTTACATAGGGCATAACATTTGTCTTTTCCTTTTCATCCGCATTTTATTTTTGAAATTATCGATATTGTTCTAGACATCCAGAGGGAGACTAGATACCTTGTAAGACGATTCCAGGCCGATATATTGGAAATTTATTGAAATTGCCAGAGTATCCATAATTATCTCCAATACACACACAAATAAATACAAAAGTAGACAACAAACACAGCACCTACAAGGCAGACAAAAACTATTCAATTTGGCATTACATCATTAGTGTTACGAG
>JABASC010000552.1:0-36920 GCA_019776185.1 Plutomurus gul | reverse complement strand
TGATCGTGGAATTTCCACGGTGTTTTCACGTTGACTTGAGTACCGAAAAGTGAAATCGTCGTGAAATTTCCACGATCCTCGATTCCACGCGTGGAATGACCACCTGAGTACTAAGCTTTAGGTGGAATCTTGGTGTTACATCTAATACGACTCAATGGGTACGACTTCCACGTATTTAAGTAATACGACATAGTTTACTACACCATATAGTAGTCTTTGTGGTACACACTTAAATTGCATACACCCGCCGCCGTCGTGCCTTTCACTCTCCTTTTCATTCCTCCTTTTGCATTTTCTATCGACCACCACCCACCACAATTCATCGATGAAACACTTGTTACACATTCATACCCACCACCAAAATACGCAATCCCAGTGGCACAAATACGTAGTAGAATCCAATTTGTATCATGTTATTTTAAAGTAAATACACTGCAATCACTATTACTAACTATTCCCAAACTATAAAAAACACTTTTTCGAAACTAAAATGTACAACGCGGATACACAGTCAAAGCCAAGTACAAGAAACGCTAACAATAATCATAAAGTAATATGATTATTTCCTCTGAAAATAAAACTTTAACTGTTTTCTAGCAAAAGGAATTCGAAGGAATTCGAAGGAATACATAGGAATAGATGAATACAATTTATAAACAGGAATAAATCTACGAACGAACATGTCTGAAACACTACATGCATATGCATATTATATCATATGACTTTTACGAACAACTAAAACATTTTTTTAAATTCATTTCCTTATCAAGTCAATCTTCTTGTGTCACAATTCAGTGTGAGTTAATTTACCTCACTTGAATCATTCGGACGGGACAAGTGCAATGTAAAATTAAACCATCTCAACTCGTGGTGTGACCCACAGCTTCCAGCTTCTGTTAAGTTTGTAATGATTTTGAGTGTAAGAAGCGTAATGCAAATATTTACTCTAAAGAGAAGGAAGCAAAATGAGCCGGTAAACATAAATGAAAATGAGGAATACTTGGTCGAAGTAATTTCCTCTACTAAAGCAGCCTTCTTTAGCATTGGGCAAAGGCACAGTACTTTCTAGCCTGGTCCTGGTCTGGCGTTTTGATCATTCCGTAACAATCATCATCACTGCGGTCGAGACTCTCGAGTGCGCGCCGCACCAGCTGTTCAGCAATCAAAATTTACAGCCGTGCACTACAAAACGTATCCTAATAGGTAAGTTAGCAATTTGAGAAGATTCAGATGATTGTCTTTAGTGTCGTTAACTAGTACAATTTCCACCAAATGATATTACATAAAATCATTAGCTAGACATGAGACTCCCAAGTACTATAAAATACTTTATATCAAGCATACTACTACTTACTATTCGTATTGATTTATATATTCCCTAAATCTTTATCTAATCTAAAGTCTAGATTTACGAAGCATTAAATTCTGCAAGAAAAAGTTAATACGAACGGGAAACACATTTCGTCCATGCAAATCAATTTGTAAAGGATGATTGCACAGTGACTTGACTTTATATCAAAGACAGAATTGATGGTGAACAAGATACGCACAATGTGGTGCAGCCACGAAAGAGAAATATGCTAAATAGTATATAAATTCAATTTCACTATTCAATTCACTATTAGGCTCTCAGAGGCAGAAGTACATACTTGATGCATGCTGGTCTGCCCATAAACAGTAGGAGGAACGTCATTAGTATTGTTCCCCAGTATTTGTAGATAGGAGTAGCAACAGCAGTGGTTGCAATCAAATCTCGTTTAGTATTGTGTACGTTGTTAGTTGTTGCATACCAAATGGCAAATGTACTTTGCTCACTCTCACAGTACGAACGAGCCAGTGAGTTCAGTTTCATTATCAGCTGAACTTACAATGACTTCCCACTCAAGATGACGAATGAGCGCGGCGCGACTAAGTGAACCCCTTCTGCATACAAACACGCAGAGTGCAAACAGAATGATAGCAGTAATAGTATTCATAGTTTTCAACGCTGTAGCTCAATTAGTAGAGAATATAGAATTATCCAAAATCCAAAATGATCGGTGCGATGACACTGCTTAGAAATACTTACAACAGGAATGTGGTACTCTACTTTAGGCTTCCAATTAACAGCTCGTTATTGGTCATTAAATTGAGCAAAAGGGAGCCAGAGTCAGAGTCATCCTCGAGTAAGATTAATAATATCGAATACTACTATTTAAGTGAGGATTAGTTCAGTTCAAAATCTGGTCAACAAACAATTAAACTGACTCAATGCTGAATACATATACGCAATCTACCTATGCAAGCAGCAATCAGGGGACGGTTTTGCATGACGTGAAATTTATATCGAAACATGACTTATGTGACAACTTAAGATACAAGCCGTTCTATGGAGTTTATGAGAACAAAGTACAGACAACAGTCAAAACCTATGTTGAGCTTAATATACGCTTTTTTGAGTACACATCCACAACAATGCTTCAGGTTCATACGAACGCAATTAAGTACAGCACAATAACAACGTGTGTGTAGACAGAGCATTGCCTGGAGCACAACAAATTAATCTACATGCACAGTAGTGAGAGTGTATACACAGCGCTTAAATTGAAGAGAATTGAAGTGTGCCCTCGATAGAAGCTCTAGATGTGACACTTGTATTTATATAGATGGCTGCAAACGAGTACACTACGGCATATGTAATCACGAAAACAAAAATTTTAGTTTACAGATAGATAATAATATAGTTCTTATGCCATTTTAAGTACTAGGTACTGTATACGTATTACAAATCACTCGTCTAAATCAATGTATGTAAGTGTGTATGAACAACAGTATATATAAAATTACTTGTTTGTGAGCACTACAAACACACAGATATCATAAATGATAGCTGACAAGAGGTTTAGTGACATTCACTTTAACTCCATAACTATATATAGCTCTACTATGCAAACTACTACAGATTATAACAAGAGTATTGAGAGCAGTGTCAGAAATTCACTGTAACGTTCCTTGTGTGTAAGCGTGACCCTTTATACTTAATATTAGCTTCTAATCCGGATTTCCTCTCGGCTCTTTCGGTCAGTCCTCGTCTCTCGCAATTTATTTGCAAATTGTTTTGCCTCCCTGTCGTAATCCACTAACCAACCTATCTGCAACGTAATACGCACAAATGGAATAGAACACAAGTGAACAGCACATGATCAAGATAACTATTTTTAAAGTTTAGTAGTACCGTCATTTATAGTTAGTCACAATATTGTTTGGGTACACGAGTACCTTTGGTGATACAACCCAGTACCAATCCCACCAATGAAAATATGACATTATAATATTCTCACGTCAAAAACATTGGCGATTGCACTTTGTTAATATTAAATAAATGCAACCTATATTAAATTACTAAAGCATTTATCACTAAATAAGGCTTTGCCATTGTGACGGTGAAGTAGTTGGCTCGGCTTTTCGTAGTTAAAACTTGCATACCTAATCATGAATGAACAATATCACTCCACGACCACCACCACCACCACAACGACACAAGCTGACAACAGCATGGGGTTTATTCGGTCTGCCAACCGAATTTATGTGAACAACACATGCACGCAAAATGTATAAGCCAATATTAAAACAAGACAAAGTCTCTCTTACGCAATCAGTCAGTATATATTTTAGCAGTTTCATGCCTTTTACTAGTTCACTGGGAACCATTCTATTATAATGCATATTAACTCTATGAGCCAACGAAAATTGAATTTGGCTGCTGCTGCCCCATGAGCGATGAGATAGTGCATTTTATTGAATGTCATGTCAAATTTAGCATGTCATGTCAAAAGTAGGGAGAGAGACACCGGCACGCAGTCTGTCGCACACCATGTTCAATAAACAATTATCTATAGCAAGACAACTACTGATACTTCCTGTACATCTACCTACGAACCAAAATGACACAAACTAAATATATTTAGAAAATATAAGGTTTATGGTACCGTATAACATCGATGTACGTAATAAGGGTGTTCTGTGAGAAATTTTGGGTAATACACCCGAACCATAAACATTAAGCTTATGTAAAGGCATGGCATCTCATATATTATTATTGACAAACAAGAGGATCTCTATGTGATAAAGTCCATATAATACAAAGTCTACATAAAGATATACTTCAGTTTGTTATTCCGAATTTCAATATGGCTATAGATAGCAGTTCGGTGCTTTACTTTGCCAATTAGAGATGATCATATTATGTAGATATAAACAATTATCATTATAGGAATTAGGAATTGATCCTTTTTCGCCGTCTTTAATGGTAGCGTGTCTATATTTAGAAATCGTTCGTTAGTTTTACAGAATAGAACAACGCAAATGCAATAGAGCATGGAATTATCTGAGAAAGTTTGACAAATGCAAGGGGAAAATACAAATTACATTCGGGTTTTGTGCGTAGTTATGTAGGGATAAGACTAGTAATGGTAAATCTATGAATAATTCGAACACATATTAGGGAGATACGTGTAGAGAAATTATCACTCTTACTCCTATTATTTATCATCTGTCTGCACTGTGTGTGTTACACGATAATTTCTTTTTACCTAGTGAGATGTATACTGCGAGGTTATCATTTGCCGCCGTCGCTAACACTGAAACAATTAATTTTTGGATTCACATGCCCCAGATAGTGATAATTCTGATGTGTTGGTGAAGTTGGAAAATTGGAAGCTACAGGAGGAACCTTGTTTAGCATTAATTTGTATACTCCCACAATGCCCAGGAGACGGCCCCCTTAATGTGACCAAGGTTAATATTTGCACACGATGTACAATACTGTATTTTTACTTTTCAGTTGTTCTAAATTTACAGAGGATTGGACACGAAAATAGCAATTTGAATTTGTTATAAATTCAATTTTAAAAGGCAATTACAGAAATGTTATTTTATGCAATGCTGAAGGCGTGCCCATGCACACGAAAATAGATATGTGGGTGTATGGGTGGCAAATTTCGACATTTCTAAGTAAAAGTTAACAATGCCAACATCTACTCATGTTTCTTCTTACGACATTGGAGTAGAAATAACTTTATCGAATGCAAATCCAATTATATATAACTGCATTTTCATATTAAGAACAGATCTTCAATAATATTGTGGACTATGTGGACCTGAAGAATGTAGATGAATATTGCACACTTTATTGCTGTGTGTTACCGAGTAGATTTAGCACTGTAAAAATATTTTTAAATTGGTACTGATTGTGAGTGAGTACTGAGTACTGGTTGCCGACAAAGCGGGGCTGCGACCGATGTTACAGAGATGAACACAGACGTCCTAAAATAGCTGTTGGCTGGTGACAGTTTCATTTACTAGTTGAAATTCAATATAAATACGTTTACGTTATAATGAGAACGTTTTAATAGTAACAATGCTTTGGGGCACTCAAGTGTTGAAATTCCATACACGTACAAAAGGGAGCATCATCACAAAAGAAAATAAATTGAGTATCTACAAAAGCTAAACAAAACCGAGAGAGTCGAGTGTGCGTCATTGAAGATAACCTTTAACTTGCAGGGGAGTAGTATGTATGTATGTACATCCACTTAAAAGCGGGATGATACCTAAACGACGTGTGCACTGTAATCCGTTGTTGCTACTGCTGCACAGCTATTCATATGACGGTGCTACTGCTACTAATTACCAGTTTCACCCTAGACAAAATTAATTCCAGCAGGGAAGAGCACGAATTCCACCATAATTGATTACGCTGCTGTTGTTTGTTGCAAATTACAGGAAAAAATGCTGACAGACAGCTTTTGCTTTCAATAAGGTTTACCACATGTTTCGGATTTCGAAATTGAGATTTAAGTAAGATTAGTAACAAAACAGAGGAAATAAATGCCTGCACTTACTTTCATGTTAAAAACATTTGTACTTTTCCTACAGCATTATTTCATTCCGCCCATCTCAAGCTAGCTTCACGAATTTAATTAATATTTGTCCCAGGTTTGACGATAAATAAACCGATGCACATTGTAGGCAGAAGTAAATAAGAGTTGAATACGCAAGAGATTTTGCATTGATCATTAATCTTATTAACAGGTAACACAGGACTGTTAGAAGATCTCCAAATGTAATTGTCGGTAGATCACTTGAAGCATCCACGCGAAAATGGACTGTCAATAAGGTGGATCATGAATACAATGAGTGACAGGTCTTTGTAAACATTTAATGTAACCTTAATTCAAAAGAAACTGACAAAAATCAAACCGCATTTACACCTGCACTAGCCCTGATTCCTGATTCGCTAAAAAAAGTGTCAAAACTTTGTACAATTCCTGTATAAAGTACAAACATACATAAAAAGGTTGTGGTTCATTTCTTCTAATTTGTCATTGCATGTTATATTTACTTCCACATAATAATATATTTTAAGCTTTGGAAATACTTTGGTAGTAGAATAGTAATTTACATTTTTACACCAATTTTTATCAGTGCAAAATCGCAAAGTGTTTCACCAGTGCACAACCGTACTGTAACGCTAAACTTAATTATGAATTATCATCAGAAAACAGAAGGAAAATTTTCCTATATTAATTTTAGTAGTAACATGAATAAATTAGCTTTAAGTGCACGTACTGCATCAGATAATTTCTACATACAAAAGTCGACTTTCTTATGTTAATTAATACGATTTCCTTTTCTTGTATAGGACGTATAATGTGCCCTGCACTTAATTTAAACTAATTAACTTTAATGTGATAAAACTGAGTAGTGTGTACTGTACTTCTAATGACGCCACACACATCGCACACCTCTCTCTCTCTCTCTGTTCTCCTTCCTTTTCCGGCGGCGATCGATTCACTACATACACTGTTGTTGTTACCTGCACCCAACTACTTCAATTACATGATGCGGGCGGAATATCACACGAATACAGTGCACAGACTACATTCAACAGACATTTGCTGTTGTGAAACGTACCTAAGTGGGAATAAAATGAAATTGTACTTCAGCGTCCAATTGAAATGAAAATCTTATGTATATCATAATATCATCCTAACATTGAGTTGTGAATCTTGTGAACAACATACAAGTTGGAATTATACATATATCCATGTCTATAGAACTGTTCATAAACATTTAATGTACGCCGTATATAAAATCATATCACGTTGTATTTTATTAGTTCGTTCAACTCACTGTACTCTCGCAACCCGCAAACTCTGTCTGCTAAAGTTTGTCGTATTTAATTGCAAACTTATAAGATCCAGAGTTGTACAATTAAAAGCGTTCACAATGCAAATTGCAATTTTCCACAATAGAAGTCAAATTCGCAGAGAGAAAGTACTGGTGAAAGCACTTCTATTATTATTATTATTGTTGTGATAAAACACTGTCATCATAAGGCAGATTAAACGAGAAGGATGATAGTAGTCAAAATTAGTGCAAGCAACGCCTATGGCTGTCGGACCGAAATTTTAAAGGAAGGAGAATGGCACAATATTATTAATCGCGTACTACTATAATAAATCATCCGGACATGCATCACCACCACCCGTCATTGATCAACAGACTACAGGATTTTTAGACGCCACTTCCGTCATGCTGACTTTTGCACACGAGAGTGCTCTTTCTTCGTACACATAATAATGGCGACAGGGCTACAACAGATTAACCATTGCCCGAATCTTCTTTTTTATTTTCTGCTTTTCCAGTCGGAGAAGAAAGGATAAGGATGAAAAGTGAGATCCACAGTGCACATTGCCTACGAGTCCACTGAGCACTATTACAATAGAGAGGATGCTTTCACTGCGTCGACTGCGTAGATCTACATGTACAGGGGGTTAAAAATCAACCGATGCTTTCACCAAGGAAAATATCTTGAGTGAAACTGCCTAACGATGTGGAATTAGAAAAGGTATGTCAATATACTTTGAAGGACTCGAATTTAATTTTATAGGATACCTTCAGAACCCGACATTTACCCCGGAGGAGTCTAGAAAATAAATACACTACGGCAACGATGATGTCAAATGTTATACCTCTTTCTTCATCATGCAAGGAGGAGTAAAACCGCGTCTTTTTGATGACATCAAGACGTCATTAAAGCATGATCCCTTACAGGGAAAGTATTATAGTTCCATATAACTAACAGAAAGGCCTTCCTTACGCTCTAATGCATTTTGAACACCCTGTGTAAACATTTACTTACAGCTATTGCTTGGCATAATGCGGTTTCGGCTTACATAATACCTATGTACCTATGCAGTTATATTAGTCTACTGATGCTTGAGTGAATTCTTCCAAGATATTTTATATTATTCATTGATTCTTTTGCATTACTAGAAATGGAAAATACGCTATCCATCTTTCATGTGAATACAGCATGAGAAATAGTAAGTAGAAATATACTATTACATTTATTCGGTGTCGGTAGTACATTCAACCGAAATTCTACGAAATCACAGATCAAATGTTCAGGAACAATCTGACAGTTTCTCTTTAAAAGTATTCTACAACTTTTAGAAGTTGACAGACAGATAGAGAGAGAAAGGAATAAGGAAAACAATTTTGTATTCGAGGAATATTTCACAACATATTATAATAGTACGTTCTTATGTGATCTTTTGTCAAAAGGTCGAGAAAGTGTTTTTGCATCCTTCCTTTTCACCCTGAACACATACATAGTTGGCTGCATTATATTCTTAGAGAATATTTTCTACCGCCACAGTTTCCTGAAGGCGGAAGCAGATACAGTCTTGTGAAATACTATCTTTGAATCATAATGTGACTGCTACTCCTGTAATAAAAGCAATTTAACAAAGACACATGAGATACTAATTTGCCCCTACTGACTCACTATGAGAGATAAAAGCAAAGTAGATGACCCATAGCCTTTATTACAGTTTTAGAATAAAAAAAGTTGTATAACAGCGAGAGGAGATGCCAAAATTCTCATCCACAAAACTACTTAGATTTGCTTCCACAGAGTGACAATTCTCACCAGGGCTAATAGCTTCCAAAGTTTTAATTCGAACTAGTAGTTGTATTATACGACTATCACATTCACATAATATACTATTTGATAATAAACCTCTTTATATTGGGCTTGTATCTGAATTACACCAGAAAAAATACACATAGATTAAATTGATTTGTCATTTTTCAGTAATATTCAAATCATGTACGTACTAAAAAAATTACAAGACATTTTGTCCCAATCGTCAACACTCATAATAAAAATTCGAGTACAAATTAATCATGTGCCGTGCTACCAGAATTGTACTTTTGCAGGAAACGCAACAGCAACGCTTTGGAGAACGCGAAACAGTATATAAACCGACATATATCAGATAAAATGTAGACCATTAGTAATAGTTGTAACACCAAGTTTACATAGATAGTATCCTCCTGTGGAATTTCAGTCCACCCTGAAGTTACCTAACGACACTTTAATTCCAGCAGCAGCTAAAGAAGTGTACACTTTAGACTTCTATGTTTAGTCTACATTCATTAATATTTTATGTGAGAATATGTGTCAAGCATCATTACCATTACCCGCTTTTGAGGTCACACATCTGTATAATATAGTGTAGCTGTGGCTATTACCCCCCTCCCTACCGCATCCAACATTGAGTATTGACGTCAACTGCAATCGCAGCACACATACAATCTATTAATCTTTTTATCAATTTTAATCTACTAGGAAATCGTTTATGACTACTACAACATTTTTAGTACGCAAAAGAAGATGTTCCCGCAGAAAACAAATCTCGTCTTTCATTAAATTCATAGTATGAAAAATTCCTTTATCAATTGGCCGTCTCTGATTGTATTTTTATTGATTACACAAATCTGTCTTCGGGCACTTAAACATGGTGAAGACGATTCTTATATTAGTAACGCTCCCATACAATATAAACACCTTATTTGTAAGTAGTAAGCAGAACAAAAGTAAACGTACATAGTGCACATTGCTAATGTACCAACAAATCAAGTCAATCTTCCCAAGAGAGAAGACGGAGAGATTGAGGGATCGAGAGAGGGAGAAAGATAACGTGGACAACATCTGTACAACTCGCTATGGCTAATCCAAGAAGAAATGTGAATTCTTTCACTTCCTTACATGGCTAACTAGGAACGAATGTGTGTTGTCTTGAATTTGATGGTTTATGTCAGCAGTGAACGGTGAATGTAATGTTAAGGGAGGCAGCTCTAAAAAGATTGAATAGAATATCAAAGAGGCAACCAAGACATGACATGAATCTTTCTGTCAGTTCTTTTCGTCTCACTTCTTGTACTCACTCTCTCACTCTCTCCTTCTCTCTGTTCTATATCTTATGCTATGAATGTACACAACACTATACTATACTACACACACTGCTTCTTTCTACCAGTCAGTCCGTTGCAGTTTGTCTGTGCGAGTCAGTATTGTCGTCCCCTTCATCCTCCTCATGCATATTCTCATCTCATAAATTATTACACATACGGATGAAGAAGATGTGAAAAAGCACATGTTCTTTTTCTAAACCTCGTACGTCTCTCTTAGGGCTTGTCACGGGACGGGACGGGAGTCCCGATTATTATAGGAATGACTCGGGACGGGATATAGAGGGATGAGCACTGTCCCGTCCCGATCGGGATGATCCCGACAAAATGTTTACGTGTATAGTATGCAAAAAACCAAAGTATGCAAAAAAAATCAAAATTTTAGAAATTTTGATTTTTTTTTGTTTCCCTAAAGTAAGAAAATAAAACATACAAAAGTATATTTAATTAGGACATTAGTACCCCGGGGGCGTACCCAGCCTATGACCCCTTCCAAATCAAAAAAATTACTTAGGAAGTATAGGGAAGGAGGTGTGGGTGTGGTTAAAATTAACATAGGAAGGATATGGTGGTCTTTCAAATCTTGTTCAGTGAATTATTTGAATTCATTTTTGTGTTAATTAATGAAAAACTATTGCAATCCTGCAATTCCCAAAAATTGCAACATGTGTTTGTACGCTTTATTAAATCATGTGATTAATCGGGATATCCCGTCGGGACGGGACAGGGTTGGTCCCGTCCCGTCCGGAATCCCGTCCCGTGACAATCTCTCTGTCTGTCCCTTATACTGCACTCCAATTTTTAAACACAGCAGCAGGCGGCAGCTCACAACTCACAACAACTCTCTGACTGTTTCTTCTTCTTCTTTTGCGTCTTTTTCTACTACTTTCAGACTTTGACTTCACTTCACTCTTCTTCTCTCTCTGTTGTTATTATTTTGAACGTAACTCTGACTTTGACTCTGGCAAACAGTTCTTTCCTTCTCTCTCTTCTCTGCTCTGCTTTCCACTACACACAGAGAAGCCCAAAGAAGACATTTTTTCATCCTTTCCCTAATAGAAAGGGTGGGATAATAGTCACTGAGTGAAACGCCAAAGTATGTGTATCTCTATCTCTCTGTCCTTCCAAATTCTTACGTGTATATCAACTACTTATTATATATACTGTACGACGAAGAAAAAAAGAAAGTAGTAGACGCATATGGATTACTACCTAGTAGTAACCTACTACTACTCTCACCGTATAATCCACCACGTAGCAGCTACTAAATAAAGTTAAACTGCCTATCCTCCACCGTTGCTGGAGGATATGATGTCTAAACTTCATCCGCTTTTTATGGGACATTTCATACTTGAATCTGAATACAATTCAGTGTGTGCACAAAGGATATCACTGTTCTCCGACAACAGCCTCGTAAAGGATGAAGTATGGAGAAAAAAGTATTTTAAGAAAGAAGGTCGGTCGCGGACCACAGCACCAGTGAATTTAGAGATAGCGCGCGTCACCTTTTTTACCCAGAGAATATTAAAGATACCTTACATAACAGGAATTTTTCATAAACTGTGGCCATAATACCTACACAGATCCTACAATGCCATGTCCTCGAATTCCTTCACCAACAAACTAATGCGCCGATGCTTCTTGCGAATTGAACTACATTAGTGCTTGAACGAGAGAAACTGCACTCTGCACGCATGTTGACCTTTGACTTGATGTTCCAAACTGCTTAGCAATCCGTTGGACATTGACAAAAGGTAGGTGTCGTCATAAATTTCAATATCATCAGAAGAGGCTGCTAAGTTTTAAGTTATGCCTGAAGCAGAACACAGTTTGCGAGCCAACCGGGTGAATTTCGCCAGAATTTATGCCTCTGTCTCTTTCTCTCTGTGTGTAAGTTACGACCACACCCATTCATTCATTTTTAGCACGAGTTGAAAAAATAAATAACATCGAAAACGCGTATTTCCCCTGATACTGATCATGTCATAATAAATATATAGCGAAACAAAGAATCATTTACAAAAATTCCATCACGCTATGCACCTAAGCTAGTAAAAGTGTATTGCCTATGTACTATTTATTAGTGCACATAGCAGAAAGCGCGGCCGCCGCATACCATTTGGTATCATGATGTAGATGTGACGGCGAAACTGAAGGTTTAAAAATCTAGCATTATTTATAAAGATAAATATATACATACACCATAGTCATGTGTTTCCTGTAGAACGACGAAGGACTATTTTAAGTCCGTCCTACAGTAGAGTCATGCCGCTTTTTAAAGAATAAATGGGTGTGAGTAATACATGAGCTTGCTTTGATACAAGCTACTATATAGTACACGTAATGTGTACCCATCATCGTTTTTACAAATTAATGCATTGAAGCGTAATTAACTACGACGACATCAGTAAACACTGTATGTGTATATACAGTACAGACTGGTAGCTGGTTATTTAGATCCACTTTCTGTGATTCACGTTCATGTTATGTTAGGACGAAAATACTACAAGAAGAAGGTATGCAATTCCACAGAGTAAATAGTCAACTACCCAGTTCATTTCAACCAGTTGTTAGTTAGTTAGTGCAAGTAATAGTAGTAGCCTCCCACGGGAACACGTGTAATAATGCACGAATACTGGCAGCAGCAGAAATACTCGAAGCGTACGCATTGTTATGTAGTCCATTTTTAACATTACTAATTTCCGGTTGTCTCACCCCACCATAAAAATTAATGTCTCTCATTATTTAATATTTAAAATAACCCTGTTAATTCAAATAATGTGAGAGTAAGATTTTGAAATTTGAAACTAGAAATAATGATTTCAAGTTGTCAACAATTTTTTTACGTCCTTTCCATTTGGCAGTAAAAAAAAGATCTTAATGCGTTTTTTACAACCAATATACATCAAAGGTCACACAGCCTTACGCTTCCAAGACCAGGCTAAAAATGTTAGTACAGTATTACAAGCTAGAATACAAGTGAACTAGTGCATGTAAAATATCCGACTTTCCATTACCGTGATACTGATACACTGAAGAAAATCAATAAAACAACTTGTCAATCTCACTACTGTATGGTACACTCCGCTAATTAAAAACAGAATCACAAAAACTAGTTAAAGGTATTTGTTATCACTTATCAATCACTAATACACAATTATGATAACTAGGTACTCATTTATATGAATCAAATGGAAGGCAACGTTTTGTTAGTATTCTCATTTTAACCAAGTTGCAGATCAGTCTTTAATCCATTACCTTTTTCTCACTCTTTCTCTACCACGGAATATTTTAGCATTCACAAATGACAAGACAATTAATTATAAACGCAATATTTTTTTAGCATATGTATATCTATTTATATTTACTTATTCTCGTGAATTGAATATGACCAAAGTTCAATCTCCAACTTTCGATTCCAAAGATAAACTAACAAATATTTCATAGTAAATAGTTACTTTTATTAACTTGTCCAAACAAGGCCAATAGTAAAAACAAACATGACTATATTCCAGACGACAGGGCACTGTGCAGACAAACAGAATTCGAGGAAACGTTCAATTCATAATCAAACCACAAAATTAGAAATTACCAACCCAATAAAACCTACCACTACAGTTGCAGGCTGGAGCAACAGTAATCTATTTTTAATGTAACAGCCGACAACGCTCAACGCGGGCAACACACCTTACACATCCATCCACTTTCAGTAGATCTCTTTCTAGTACAGGCTCTAAAAAATACGCAGAATTATTACAAATACATATACGACTGAGTAACAGCAGCCACTAGCTCTTATCTCTGACTATCTCCCAATATCTGAATCTATACTTGACTAACGTCTAAAAATAGTTTATGACTGTTCCAAGTTTAACCAGATAAATAGACAGCAGCAGATACACAATCACATCATGTTACATACAGACGAAGGTTTCCCCCAAAAAACAGACACGGAGAAAGAAGTGCAATCATATACAAACGGGCATAAATGTATATAAAAATACGTATACACAACATACTGTATACATATATTTGTAATAACAACGGTTCCTTATCACACCAAGTAGGAAAGAATTCTACATAGAGACGAACATTGGAAATTCGGGTAGCAACTCTTTAATCTTGAGTCAACAGTACGTTATGTCAAGTAGTAATTAAGCTTTCCTGCTGGTGAAAGTCCAAAACGCGTTTTTATTGCTATCACTCTGTATGATATTACAATGCCATCTTTTTATGGGCGTATCTCTGACAGTATACTGTGATAAAAAGCAAATCAATTTTTCTGTGCTGCTCTTATTATTAATGATTTTTACAGATACATACAGACAGTAATTCAAATGGGATACAGGATGTAGTAGTTCTTTTGCGTCTGTCTGCCTATAATACTTGGTTGTTCTTATTTAGTGTGTCTGCTTTGCGTAAAAGCGTGATTCTATACAAGCAACAACTTGGAAGTTGTTATACACAACTATCGATATAATAGATACGACTGGACATGTTGTCATCATATGTCATTGTACGTATTACAGCTGTTATTTTCACACACAACTGATAATTCTTACATATAGACATGAAGACAAAAATTTACTTCCCCCCATCCCCATCCAACAGCCTCGATCAGCCTGTACACCTTATGTATTTTTAGGTACGCAGAAAATTCACCTAATTAAATTCATATAATTCGTATTCAGAGTACAAATTCATTTAATGTCAGTCACAAGTAAATTCATATCAAGCTGAGGTGAAATAATATCAAGCTTATGTAATGTACAAGTTAAAAATAAAAAATATTAAAAATTATTTTTTTGGTTAATTAATGATTCAGTTATCAAGTAAATATGAGAGGGAGACACAATATCGTTGTATGTAGACCATATTATACGCTTCCATTGTTTGTTGATAGAATTTTTTGTCGTTAGTGCATTCGGATTGTAAGCCAAGTTCCTGCATTTTTTGGAATAACTGAAGATTTTCTGACCAAAATGAAACAAACATCCATATATTTTTGTTGATAAACAGGTAGCTTTAGCTTTTTTTATTTGGAAGAAGAGGGTATACAAAAAGTATTGTTACGTTGTTTGCAATCCCACTAATCGTGTACACTTGCTTGTATAACTTTGGGGCTATCTTGAAAGTCCAATCCATTAACCATATTAAGGAAACTCCTGACCAAGCTGTCTGTAAAACCACCGATGGCAACATTTGTGAAAAACTGAGCTGTCGTACTTTTTCTCGTATTTCTAATTCTTAAACCCTATTAATTAAAAATTGAATGTCCAATTTAAAACAATAATGATCTCCCAATTGACGAATCAAGAACCACTCAGAATAATTACAACCTTCATGTAATAGTTCAGAGAAATCCATAGAATTGTAAGTTGAAGGTTTAGTGGTACTGAGAAACATTAGAACATTAAAGGCCTAATGTTCTTTAATGTTCCAATGTTTCTCAGTATTATCTCATGTTGAAAATAACTGTTTGTTATTGAAATATCGAGAAACTAAAGGATTTTATCATTTTTCATCCCCGCGTACCAATAAACCATTAACTTACAATTACTTATACGTGATATGAATTTACTTATCCGCGATATGAATTTACTTATATGTACATATTATATGAATTTACATGTGCCCATTATAGGGGAAAATCACTTTTATTTAGTGACAACTGTTACATGTTATATGTAATTGCCTATAGACACAGTACTGAATGATAATTATTTAGTAGATACTTTCATGTGAATAATTTGTTGGATTATTTTCATATTTTTATGTTATGTATGATTAACATATTTGCTTAGATGAATTTACATGGAACCGTATTTTTACTATATATGTTTCACGAAGGGTAAGGGGTGTTGACGCGATATCATCACCGTTATATAGTTCTGTGTTTCCGAAAGCGAGTAAACACATGTTTATAGACATATTTCTTTAAAAACACCCCATGCATACAAGAAACTGTATTCATAAACAATGCACTCAAAATGTAAGTCGTAAATACGCTTACTAATTCTTTTATGTACACAATTTACGTACACATGGATCCGTTGTACTTACAATTAGTTCGTAATACACAGTTCGTCATCGTGTATTCTATCCTACTGTTTACATAAGAGCGGATAATTTGTTGATACGATATGTATATATTATGTAAAAGAGGTGATAAAAAATGTTTACAATATTTGCCCTTTCCATTCCCGTATTATTTGAGTTCGTCTGACTTGAATGTCCTTCACGTCCCTCTACTTATTATATACCTCGACCTTTTCAAATGAAATTCATAGCCACTAATAATTCTCTCGAATATGTAAACAAAATGTGTCTGGTAACTGCATCCATTAACGTTTATACTCAACATGGAGAACTTTTTATAACGATAATAATACATTCGTCGAATATACACATGATATATAAGTTAGAAATATTATAATCAAAGATCTATAAAATACAGTTGAGGGTGACAATTTTTGGCCAAACTTTCATCAGATCCCAAATTCACAGCGCAAGAGCATTTGCTCAACAGAGCAAAACAAATTATTTATCACTATGAAAAGAGTTTAACGTCTAATAATTATAATTAATATAATTATTTCAGTTGTATTTAGACATATTATGCCATCAATGGGTGCTGTGCATGGTTGAACATTGTTAGTAGTTGCTTTCTGTTCCTTTCAACTAGAGTTTGTAGCTTAGAAGCACCATAAAGTCAAGTAAAGCCGCAATAAATCGTAATTCAAAACTAACCGGAACCGTAGATAGGGTGGCCACTATTACGTAAAGTCATACGTATTTGTCATAATGCATTCGAGGGAATATACAAAATATATAAGTGATAAGGAAGAGTTACTATCCGTATTTTATTACCTCAGTGGGGTAAAAGAATGAGTAAGCAGTAAGCAGTCACTTCTGCATATAACAGGAATACAGAACGAATGCGTACACTACGCACCAATTCTGTTGAAATGCAATGAAAATAAACACGATTCGCGGCCAAATTTTTCTAAATTTTACTACACTACAACAGCATACTGCTGCATATGCCCGACTCGGTATATATTCATGTAGAAAAGAACAAAGGGTACATTGTGCACATTGGTTTTATCTCTCTCTCTCTCTCTCTCTGGTAAAATTAAAATATCTGTAATCGCAATGGCAATGTGTAAAGCACTTGTTGGCTGTTGACATGGTGCGATAATTTTATATTCATGGTGTTTATCCTACCACAAAATTAATATGGACTTGTGTGTGAACCCGTTCGCATCGTTTGCGTTGTTGCTATATCGTTGGTGAGCGCAAAATTATGATAATAATATTAGGGGAATTTTTGTGCGTATTGCGTATTGCACAAAATGGTAATATTTGTAAAACTGTTTCTGATATATTCAATAAATAATATATAATTTAAGGACTGCGTCAGAAAACGAACAATTTATCTGTGTTTTACTGCCGCATGATTTAGGAACCTTACTTAACTATCCCTTATCTGGTTTTTGACGAGGTGAGGAGATCCCTACACATCATTCACGGCACCCGATGACGCCACTTCACATTTTTATTGCAACTGGTTTTGGTGTTCCTTCCACACTGCACAGCAACTACCACTAACACTTTCTTACTAAAAAAGCTCTATTCCTCCGTTCCTCCACACCCCAAAACAATTCTTACTATAACCATCAAAATGAAAAGAAAAACTAGCACGTACGTACGAAGGTCGCTTTTCTGAAGGTTAACCAACCATAACATGTCTTCGAAATTCTTCAAAAATATCAATAAATAGCACGCTAGTTCAAAAAATAATTCTAACCACTTTCATAAGTCCCATCTGTATATAAATGCGGAGGTGCTTTAATTCAAAGAAAACTTAGACAAAATATGATAAATGACAGAACTATATGCAATGTTCATTGTAAGTAGGAGCACAGGTTTTCCCGGAATTATTAAATTATTACCTTTGTTACTACTAGAATCGTTCCGCTGAAACGAACAGAATTAATTGGTGTGAGACTTGACTCGCTACTTACAACGCACTTACTAAAGAATTATGATTTGATAATAGACAAAGAGGAGTGGGGTCATAGCAATTACTTACTTCCAATAAGTTTTCTTGGGAGAACTCTTTTCAGAGCTGGCTACTACTGTAACTCTTCATTTTCACACAAATACCCATAAGCAATGCTTAAGTTGGCTGAAATGTATGATTATGTGAAAAAATATTTTCTTTGTCTATTTCTTACACACTTATCTTAAAACGTCGTTAATAAACAAGTTCTTATTACAAATTTCCATCCATCATATTTACTGGCAGCAATAAAATCTTCGGTATCCACATTTCCATGATACGAAAACACAGAGACGTGTAATAAGAAGCAGACGTGATCGTCAACCGAAAAGATAAACCGTTTTGATAATTGGACAGCTTAATCATCATCTTAATGTTTTCATACTGCTAAACAGAACAATATAAATTTATGAGACATCTAACACAAAGTCTCTCATTTTTTAACAAGAATTATGACTACCATTGTAAATGTAAACTCACAATGAACTAACGATAGTAGCAACACGTGTTTACTGGTTTGCAGTCAGCAATCCCTCAGGAATATATTAAATGGAAAAAATTGTTTCCTTCAGAAAGGAAATATGTGTCTGAATGACAATTACTATGCAGCATTAGGAATAAACTGATAATTTTATTAATGTCGTCTTAACAAACGTGTAAATGTCAATATTCCATAATTGCATGTTAATTGCTGTTATCTAAAGGTTAAAGCGACCTTTATATATATGCATGCACTTCTATCTAATGCAGATAGTGATTTATCTAATGCTATATATTTATTATGCACTGCCCTAAATATATATTGCCTATGGCCTATCTATGCTTAGGCATACTTGGAACATGGAAATTTTAATATGAATGAAAATTTAATATTGTAGATTGTCATTAAGCTAAAAATAATTTAAATGGAATACTATTTTCCGATTTGTTGAGGGGCAAAGCATTTCATAGCTTACAATAGCTAGTAATAATTAATAATTAGTTATTTGACATTAACAGCTTTTTGCTAAGATAACCCCTAGTGCAATTTCGGTCATATTTTATAATACCGCCAAGTTAATTTCCATTACAACTGTTAAAATGAAACCATTAAATATAAAAATATAACATAAAATACCAAAGGAAGTGTCTGCACTCTGTTTGCAAAGTAAGTAGGCAGCTTTACAATATATTGGCTGATTGAAGTGGTAACATAAAAAAGTGTGGAATTGACACACAACAATCCAATGACACAACTAACAAACAATAACTTACACATTTTAACGTCTCAACTCGTTTCGCCTGCGATAAGCTCACAATAGTGCTCCGGTAAACAAGTTTTGAAAATGATTAAATTTTGCCACTTTCTAAACTTAAACTGGGATGCGCTGAATACCACATTTTGAATATATGAAGGAAAAATAATAATATGAAAAGATGTAGGAGCAATTATACGATAGAAAGTAGGAAAATGTATATGCAGGATATTTAATTACTCTTCTTACAGTGACATTCACAACATTGGATTGATTGATGGAGATGCAATTCCGGATTTCTACTTCATAACTTGTAGTTTTTTAAAGTTTCAGTGGACATATGAGTTAATAGAGTAGAGAGACTGACAATTACCAGTGCGTATGCATTGGCATTGGCGTACTGCTTTACTGCCAAGTTGTTGGACGACCAACTTAAACCTACACATTATTGTTCAAAAGTTACTCCTTAGGTGTTTAATGTTAATTTAACTTTACAGTTAAAGAGATTAAATAGTTACAGAGATTACAATTGATATGGTGTATAAAGCATATTGAAAGAACACCAAATCAAAGCACCAATTCAACCAATTCAAATACCAAGCATCTGCTACTACCTGAGAAAATGTAAACAATTATTTTATTTTAAAATCTGTATCAGCTCACAACAAAAGCTGGCCTCCCACTCACAGCTAGTCTAGATGTAACCTCGTACTACTTATTGGATAACAAATCTTCTGTTCATTATTCATTTCAAATTATATTTTAATTAACCAGATGTATGCACCAAACAAGAAGGCTGTGGATAAGTAGAAATGATGAAGGCATGATAGAAAAAATGTACAGTGAAAAAAACATTTCAGTCGGCTAGTGTACAATCGTAAAGGAACGTTAATTGCAGTTTTACTGGCAAAAGAACTAGAGTCATCAAAGTTGCATCTCTTTATAGGTACCTACATATTTACCTCTTCAAAGTGAAACAAATTCAAACAAAAATGTGTAATGGATGGCGCTCCTTTTTCTTTCATGATTGCCAACTATATTTACTATGTTGTAGTACAACGCTATGTGCGCCAAGTCTATTATAAATTTGCACCTCAAAGAATTGTTTTGATGTCCTTTCCCACACAACATCTACTTAATTGCTAATTAACATTTGTACTACTACTCATTCAATCAAAGGGAGATGGAAATACTTAAATGATGAGAGAGTGACCTTGTGATGAAGATTAAATTAATATACGTGTTGGTTAATTAATTATGTTAAAAGCAGAGGACGGATGATTCTATTTCGCTAACTCGTGTGTTCAGGAGATTGTCTAAATATAATATAAGTAATAATATCAAATACATTATAATGTAACGTATAAATGCTCAAGTGCAAATAAGCAAATTGCCAGATGTTAGCACAACAAGTTACCACGTAAAGATATCAGCCAGGAGCTAACCTAAGGTGTTCTTAATGGAGTCGCGATGATAATACATATGCTGTAAGTCATCCAGCCAAAGTAAAACAATAAGCACACTAAGTCCTCCCCTGTCTCTGTGATTGCTAAAATGTAGACACCGGCGCTTCAGTAGTCAAGTCAGAGTATGTAGATAACCGTAAGGGTTCGACTTGAAGAAAGAATAATGGATGACAAATGACAGATAAGGAAATTTATGGCAGTGCAGTAGGGAAGGAAATTCTTCGCAGCCAGGCAAATGGCAAAAGCATTGGTACAACACACAAGCAGAAGAGAAACATATATAACACTAATAGCTTTTATGTACGACTTCCGTTTCTAATAGTTTTACAGAAGGTAGTAAACAGAATTAGAGCCTATACCGAATACTCCGGTTAGATAAGATGGGTAAAGATGGAATGAATATGGGTGACGATGAGAAATAAAAAATTTACTGTCTCCAACACCCTCCCCCTACACGTTGCCCTACACACAAGTAAAATATTGGCTAAAATCGAAAAAGAAATGAATGTCTTCTTATGACAGCTCTTCTGTGTACGTGCACATTTTTTAAAGTGGTACTGCCTCTCGTGACTACGATTTTACTGTGAAAAGTAAAATGTCTCATATAGCCACATTCACACAAAACAACTGGCCTTTGATAACAGAAATGAACTCAAGTCGCACAACCTATCTCTGCATGCACTTATTATTCTACACGGTTCATTTCCAATATAGATGTAATAATAATATAGTTGTAATATCATATAGTAGTATGAGCCACAAAACCAATGCAATGTAAGATTAGCAGTAGAATGACAGATACAGCTACAATAATGGCAGTTAACATCACGTTTTCATAAAATCTTAAGCACGTCAGATAGCAAATGCACCTTTATATATATATATACTTTGTATACCATTCGTAGAGACAACGTTGGTTTGTATTCTGTAACGTTAAGTGAATGCAGCAACTCTGTCAAAAAGGTATGAATCCCTCATTGATATGCGGGATTAACATTTTTTCACATTTTTTGTTCTTTTTCTTTACACTCGAGCACAAGTCTAAGTACCGATGTATTAATGTTCACAAACTTACATTTATTTACATACATGAGCGTACTACTACGGTTCGAGAAAGAAAAATCCAACTGAACCGAAAGGGTTCACAGTTTGGCATGGAAGACGACAACATAGCAACAACATAAGGAATGAAAGAAGAGACAGATAGACAGAGACGACAGGTCTCTCTACTAATCTACTACAGCACGGCCGTAGTCCATGCTGCAGCAGCGATGCACACTCACCACACCAGTAGACAAAACAGAAAATTCAAAAAGTGGATAGATAAGACAGAAACATTTGTGATGCTAGATGCATAGTTGACTACGTAGTATATGTATGTACAATGTGTACGTGTGCTTCAGACTAGCCTGACACGGAAGGGGAACCTTGTCTGTCTCTCTCCCTCTCTTTCTATAGGTACTTGACTTGACTGGTAGCATTCAAAAACATTTAGAATCAACTGTGACTAGTGACTAGGAAGAGACATAAAGTGACTCTGTGAATCATTACCAAGGAGAAGAAGTTTGATGTCTTTGGCTGCTTTCATTCCATCTTCCTTTAGGTTCTTCTCGATCTGCTTCGACCGTGCCAACGCGGCCCGTTCTTCCGATGACACGGTGCAACCCATTTTCTTCCACAGAGTTATCTTAAACGACGACACGATGAGACCAGACCACTCTCACGACAAATTAAGTAAAGAAGTGGTAGCCGTGGCTTCTCACTTGGAGGAATTCCTAGTTTCTGCAGCTGTAGTAGTAACAGTCGAAGTAAGCAATCTAACGGAGTGCTATCATCCAATAAATAAGAGAGCCTGTTAACTCCAATTAGAATTTAATTCCCACTTCTTTCCTTGAATCCCCTCCGTCTTCCTGTTGAATGAACAAGACATCAATATCAATTATTATGTGAACATAATATGAACTTGAATAAGAAAGTATTTAATTGTTGCGGGTTAAAGTTTTAAGTAGAGCTCACTGTAAAAAAGAATTTATTAGTTAATCATGGATTAAATGAATTACTTGGTCAGCACAATCGTGCTTTAAGAACAGCAGCAGTAGCGGCAGAGCAAATATCCAGAGAGAAGAAACACTGTGTGTATAAAATTAAAACACACGTAAAGACACAAGCAAAAAGATTTTCAGCCTGAAAAAACACTTTTTTACGCTCTCACTATACAATAATAATTCTTCTTGCTCGCAACACGTTTGAGACTCGTTTGACTTGATTTCACTTCTTTCTTATAATGATGGTGATGCCGATTAGCTTATCCTTTCATCCATCATGATGACAGAGAAGAGCAGTTCAAACTGAATCTCTCAGAGAAATATCAGCAGTGTGACAATATAATGCATTAAATGGTAATAATATTTGGTAGAAGACCGAAAATTCCAAAGCTTTTATCGCCTTGTATTTAAACTGTTGATGATTAATAGATCGTGTGTGTCAGTGGGTTTGTGTAGCAATCGTTATCTTTCCTTATCTACTTTGCCTATAACTTATTATTCCAAGAACGAATCAATTAGTCAATAATGGCCACAAACACTACACGACGACTCTCAGTTCAGACTTCAAAGATTATCACGTTAGACTCTGTATCAGCAGGTGAGATGGAATCGGGAGAAATGAATGTATATATATATATACATATATTTGTTCACTAGCACGCAAATACAGAGCAGCAAATGCACAAGACGTATATTTATATGGGCAATAGAAATATGTTGTGTGATTCAACAACTGTTGCCTATAGTATAGTGTGCTTATGCGTTTCAAAAGATTTCAATCCGCCCGACGACGAATGAATTAGAGACACAGACACTAGTTGGAATTAGTATATTATAATACAGACAAACAAGTCCCACACAGAGAGTTACTCAGAGAGACAGAGAGAGAGAGGAACAGTTTCCGGTGAAATCAATGACGTTCTCGTTCCCCTTCAGTTGTACAATAAGATATATCCGGGGAAATTCTTTTTTGAATGAGACCAGCAGGTCGTACAGTTTACAGAGGCCAATCCAGGCCACTCCCTTTCCTTTGGTTGCTTGTTCTGCTGGAGAGGAGCGAAACGAAACAAGACAGAATCAAGTCAAGTCACTAGAACTTTAACGAGTTGTACTGTTACTATTCCTACAATATGACCATGTACACAGGAACCATCCACAATTGACTTTATCGAGTACTAAATTGTACTTGTCGTTTAAGACAGGGACGACCGGACGACGACAACGAGGATGACGACGAAGAGGAAACCCGGAAAACAGAGCTGCACACGATTGGCTTTCGCATACAAAACACCTCTCCTCTCGTCACTTTTAAACTGAGAACAAAGTAAGTGACGTATGGACTCAAGAAACTGTCACAGACACAAGTCCACCCAACTGAACTCTCCGTGCACCACACAGCACAGCAGCAGCAGCAGCAAATGCTGGGGAATCTACATAAGAAATAAATGAAACCACAAGCAGAAGTTAGTTAGGGTTCTCTCTCTTCTGTTCTGTTGTGTGTGTGTGTGAACGTATTCTACGAATGCAAAGTAGTGAATGACTATTGGCCCGTGCACAAATCACAATCAGACTGATTGTATATATGAACGAGCACAGCTAAAGCCAAAGGAAGGAATATCGGGGAAAGTTGGAGTTGAGCACAACACGGCCGTCGAATAGATAACGACTAACACAGCACACAAACTGTAGCTGACTCTGTACTATGTACACTGTGTACTACGTGTGTGTGTGAGTGTTGTAAGTTGTCGAGTGGGTATCTAATATCGAGGAGAATTCTCTAGCATTGCTATACACTCCTGTGCCTGCCTGCCTGTTCGAACGTCCAACAAAACGTGAAACCGAAGTTGCTTTGGTTTTGCTTTGAATCGACTTTACTTTAGTAGGCTAGCTAGCCTTCTATACATTGCTGGCATATAATGTAGGGGTATAATGTACTTAGTAGTTTATGTATTTATATACAGTCGCTTTGTAGTAGTACTACATACATATAGTCATAGTAGGAGTGAAGCATCAACGCATGGAGCACCCGATCTAGTAGTACACCCGCCTTGTATTCTACACACATACATGCATATGAGAATACAAGAGAGAGCAAGTAGGTTCTTTATGAATAATGTCTTGTGTTTCTTGGAGTTAGTGTACAATTCTGTTCGTGTGCATACACTACTAATACACAAGACGATACTACTACCAGTTTTCGGTATTCGATATACTTGTAGTACTAGTACAGGAGGATTCGTCCGTTCGGATTCGACTGTGGAGAAAGAGCGGAGCAGAACACAGAGAGAGCTGCCGACGAAGTCTCTCTCTCTCTCTCTCTCTCTCTGCCTCTCTTTGTGTGTGTACGTGTGTGTTATGTGTGTAGTACTATATGACAGTCGGAATCGGGGAGAAAGAGAAGTGCATAGTTAAACACTCCTACAGTACGATATATACACATAGAGAAGAGAGAGAGAGAGAGAGAGAGAGAGAGAGAGAGAGAAGGAAGGAAAGGCAGGGCCGGTTCGACCCGAGGTGGGCTATCGTCTCCAATGGCAACTGCATCTACGAATCTACCTCCGGGTTGTGTCATGCCCGGTTTCTCCCGCATGACGTCAGCAACGGATCGAAACTCACAACGGGAGAGGAGATGTGCTCGCTCCTCTCTCTGGTTCACATTACGAGTGAGTGAGCGAGCGAGAGAAATGGAAACGGACCAGACGGGCCCACAGCAGCAGCAGATATTGTGCACGGATGAAATGTAATGGAAATATATAAAAGGGTGGGAGCTATTATAGCAGTCATTTAAAGCTGGGCTGTACTTGATGGTAGAAGTGGCTGACACTACTCCACTCTACTCGACTGAACTAGCAGTAGCAGTAGTAAACTTGTTGTCTCGTTTTCCTTCTATTCTGATTTCATCCTTCTTCTCGGAACTACTACATACATACTACAAAAAGTTTTCACTACTGCACAGTACATACATACTTCATATGCTATTTATGGAAAATTTGATACATTTGTTACATAATGCTTAGAGGTTATTCGAAATGACCAACGAACTAGTAAACAATTTTGTCAGTGTTTTAGCCAATGCGATGGCAAACAAAAAATATTTTTGGCATTTTATAGTGAAAGAGAGACCTCTTCTAAATGGATCGGCATTCTCTCGTTGTGTCATTGCATAGTAGTTGGTACTGTCTACTAACAAGAAGTAAGAGAGAGGGGCGAAAGTTAGCGTTCGCTCGGCTGCGACCGAATAGCACCCGGAACGATGACGATATCCGAGACCGAACCAAGTGAGAGAGTCAAGCGCTACCATAAAACCCACACAGTTAACACAGACTTAAGTTGGTAGTAGCATGCAACATGCAACACACCCTTCCTTTCTGTCTGTCTGTCTGTCTGAAGTTCTACTTTTTACGGTTTGCTATATAGAATAGAACCTACATACGTATAATTCACAACGAAATAATTTTTACTATCCGCAACACCGACTAACTGACTATTACTGACAGAACTCTTCGAATAGGCACACACATACACCATAATAATAATGTCATAATGTATACGATACACACTGCACAAACATATTCTACTGTTCGTCACAGTAGCGCAATGTAACCACACATCACAACACAGAAGATAATACGAAAAATAAAAACTGACAACACGACGGAGTAATAATGATAGATGAAATGACGGGCCACGTTGTCAATGTGAGCCAAAGATTAAGCTCCCGTTTACTCTGAAAAATGTAAACCTTCAAAGCGTTTATTTACCTACAGACAAACACCAGTCTTCACTCTCTCACCATTATAGATGCTTGCTTAAACTTAATGAACATTGACAAGTTAGTCCCTGCAAGCTTTTATTTGTATGTTCTGTTGTACGTCAGTTTTGTCAGCTTTTAGTAGTTGGTGACATTCCCCGTCTCCTTTTCACAAGAGACTTTTGGCTATGTTTTGCTACGTCAAGTAAATTCGTTAAAACTAGATTAACATGTACAGTACAGCTTTGAATTCTGGAAATATCTGACCTATTTATTGCATTACAGCAATAGCAATACACAGTAATTAGTAAATGATTAAATAATTAGGAAATGTAATAAACACGAGATACACAAAAATCCTACAGTCGAATGTAAGTACCTCTTGAATGTAGCTGCATTAGAGAGCTAAAAGCGTCAGCTCTCAACCCAAAAGCAAAGTTCTCTTTGGGTCATGTCGGTTTTTGTTACGCATAAATGTTGCCGAAAAAAGCAGACGCCAGAAAATAAACAAGCATGTGCTATTTTGCGCGGCCCGTGCTATGTGCGTCCTCCAGAGAAGGCAAGTCGGAAATCTAGTAATGAGAATGTATCTTGAATCTTGTTATCCATGGGTAGTGTGTGCAAAGGGCATACCGCACATAAACTGTTTGTCGTTGCTAATAAATTATGTTGAGTTGAGCAGATGACCAGCAGTCGTTTTAACGATGAAATATACGCGACCACAATACTTTGGCCTGTAAAATTGAAGCAGTAATAATTGTATTTTCAACATTTCGAGAGTCTGTTTGTCACCCTCGAACCGGTTTTCATTATCAGTTGGATTAATTTCTTCGTTGAAATGAAAACAACACGACAACAATGGACACGATTTACAACGTCGTCAATCGACAATAAGTAAACCAAAAACTGACACTGACAGACAATTGTTAAAATTACAGCATAATTTGAAAGCTACCTGAAAATAGGACAACGACCAATGATTACGAAATAGGAATTGGAATTAAAAGTTGTTAAGATAAATTGCAAATATTAGAAAGTTGTTGAAAGTAACATTCAAACATTGCTAATTTAGTTGACTCGCTGTTATTTACGGTAAACCGCAGTCACACTACACAACACAACAACTGTGTACTTGCATATTGTGACCGAACAGTGACCAATACCAACCACCAGACCACCACCATCAAGCTCAAGCCACAAATCACCACCAAAGTTCCAAAAACCGTTGTATATTGTATAAAAACCGAACAATAGCAAAATTGTAACTTTAAAGCATTCGTATTTATATAGAAATGTTATATAACAAAAGATTTACCCGAACAATGTAAAGTTGGAACAGAGGTGTGTAATTATGTGTGTCGTGTCGTGGAACTAGAAAATTGCAGATCTATCGCATAAATTCCTTCACTGCTGCTAAAACAGATGACTAATATTAACGAATGTCAACTGTATCACATGACAGTACAGATTCGTGTACACCCACGTCTGGGTTGTGCAGTTGGTGGTAGTACACTGTTTTTGTATTGACGTAAACAGATTCACACACTTCAAAAGCTTATCATCAACCACCTTTAACTTGTAGTTATTTAACGATGGCACAAAAAATACACACAACTTTAATGCGAATCGCTTAACAGTGGTAGGAAATTGAAATAAGTACTGCACAAGTCCACAAGTGTAATGAAAAAAAAATTCGCCGGGTAGCAATAATTAATGACGCGTGCACTGAAAACGATTACAAAAACAACACTGAAATACTCAAAAAACAATGTGTAATAAACTTACAACAATTAGATGACACAACAATGAACAGGATGCAGAAATTGTTTCCAAGAATTGAATTAATGAAAAGACAAGGAGAAGCAACTCCGGCCGCTTGTCTTCAACGAATGAGTTGAATCCAAGAAGAATCGTCCGGCTTGGACTCTCAAGTGCAGCTTTTAGCCGTCAATTCAATCCACTCATTCGATGCTATTATGCGTTATCTTTGCATCTACAAACGTACACACTTTATACTACATACTGGACGAACTTGCTACACTGCAGGGCTCTTTTATCTTCTCTGTAATCTTAAGCCGTTTATTAAGCTTTATTTTGTAGTGAGCCACCAACCAGTATGTACTTACTACAATTGGCATGAAATCGTGTGTTTGTGTATAAACGTACATACTACATACATACGACGTATTCTACATTCTACTTGCTACCGTTTTCAACGGACACATTTGACACATCTAGTACTATTAGATCGGTCATTGTGTTGGCGCCCATCGCTATGCTGCCACCTTTTGCACCGATATATCATTTATATGCACTGATAGTCTGCACTTGATTATAATAAAAGGTCGGATCACAATATAAGGATGATTGATGAGATAAAATTGATTTTTTGCATATCATTGGGATTACATTCAAGTATTATACGCATTTATAACGTATATAACAGTAATTATTTTAACCCGGAACCTTTTTTGAAAGTTTTATGCAATTACAGTTAAACTTTTCTTTTCATGCACAAGAACAAGAAGAAGACAACCACCGTGACCGAAGTGACCGTATGAATAACGAACAAGTAGTTTTAGTGTATATAGTACATATGTATGTACCTACATAAATATATATGAGATAGTACAAGCCATGCACCAAGCAATTTATTGACGTTATGAATTTTTGTGAGGAACCATGCAGTGGAGGTCAAAACACTATGTACGCACTTACTGATTTTTGCCAAACCCTTGTCTCTTATAAGAATACTACTTAAAAAACTTCATATACAATCATGTACATAATACGCAAGCAGGCAGGCCAAACCAAAGACCCAACAGTTTATTACCTTTCAACCGGTTCCTTATTCTTGTCTTATATACACTTTCCCAAAAAACAATTTCCTCCTGCTGCAGTCAACAACAACTTGAAGCTTTAGTAGTATACAAGTGCGTTTTTATTATATATTTGATTAGTTTACACGTTTTTGCATCCGTGCGCCTACTCCACATTTTAGTTACATGAAAAATCACAGAAAGCTTGAGCTGCTGGTCAGCTTATGCGTACAGCCTCCATGTATACACGACATATTGTGCAGAAAGAATGGCAAAAAACCATAACGATAAATATTCAGATTAAAATCAATGCTAGATAATACATGCTATAATACGAAATACAAGTGATTACTCAACTCTAAGATAACAATCTGTCGACTCGTTAAAGTAACACGTATATCGTATATAGGAGGTAGGGCCAGGCCACATTTACACAGAGGTAACAACAGGTAACTTCCTCAATGCCGTTTAAAATGACAAGAGAAGAATGAAAATAAGACAACCTTCAAATCAACACAAACGTCTTTGAATCATTAGTTTTTATTCGGTTTATTAGGCATGTATATCATCGTGTATATATAGTAAGTTGGTAGTATGTATATAAGGTAGGTACAATGTATATGTATACACGTCGTAACGAATTCATGATAAAGATAGCGTTTATTTTTAAACGCTATTCTTCTCACCGCGATTCACACTACTAATTTTGCCTGATTTTTTGGTTATTTTTTTCCGTTTATTAATCAGTTATATTATGTATATTTATATTAATGCGCTTAGAGGTATTTATTTCAAATGTTACATCATATTTATACGTAGTAATCAAAAACAAAATTATATATAATATATCATATTTTTGTATTTAATGTACACACTACTACAACTCGAGTAATTCTTCTGCTCTGGAGATTGGAAATATCCTTATATGCCAGACAGAAAAGGACATTTACAAAGAATAATAAGAGAAACAGTAGAGTGATAGATCTTTTTACAAACCTTTTACATAATTTACATAAGATACAAAGAACGGCCCATGTTATGTCAACAATACTTACTTCGTGATCCATTTCAGTTTAGTAGCAAGTACATATTATAAAGCATTACAATTTTATCATTCAGATCCAACCAATCAATACAGATAGTAGTAGAAACAAATACATTATACATGTAATGCACTTAAACATTACAATTAGTACAGTACTATATTCGTGTGTCACTCGAGGAGAGTCGACTTCTTTTTGCCATACATTGAGACATATTTTGACGACAGACTCACTATAATAATTCTTCTAAAATGCAAATGAAACAACATACCAAAACCCATTTGCATATCATTGACCAAAAACTAACCAACATTACCTACATACGTACTTTTTACTTTACCAGTATGCTACCCCGGCCATTTAGAATAGTATAATAATAATAGAGGAAGGAAATCAAACCACATGACACTGGTTCGTTCATCGTTCACACTCCCAGTACTAATGCGATGTAGTAGAAAACCATAGGGTTATTTATGGTCTCTCTTACATTTTTTATTATTCTATATCAATCGAACAGAACAAAATACAACTAAACAAACTCGATAGTAAATCAGCCAAAGCGATACACGAATACTTTTTAACACATGTAGATTGTACGTGTATACAACCAGTTGACAAAAGAAAATCCTGTACGTTTGTGTACATTTTTCACTAATTTAGTTTTACTGTATATTTGCATATAAATAGACGATCTAACCTCTTTCTTACCACAAACATATCGTCTCTGTCTGTTTATACTCATTAATATGTCCCACGTACATACACAACCGAATGTCTTCAGTTTGTAATTTTTGTCTATCGAATCAACTTCATCTTGTCTTGTCGTTCTATTTTACCTTGCCACCTAGAAGAATCGTGTACGTAAAAATTAAAAATCCAATCCCAAAGTGCGTGGCCATGTAACTTATGTGTACTTCACTGTTCAACTGCTGATGACTTTTGTAGGTCGGTAGTCGGTACACACAATAATATACAGAACAAACAAACAATATGTAATTAGCAACAAGATAACATCGTATAGCGTATTATACCTACGTTATATCTAGCTTAACTCAAATAAACTCTCCTTGGAGAATTATACTCTTGGGCAAGTTCGAAGCCCCATATGAAGTGGCTAGATTTTCTGATGGGACACAACGCAACCATAATTAACCACTCTTTTTAGGGAAGAGAAACAGAAGAAAAAAAATCAAATCATGGATCCTAGTAGTAAAGGATAGAACACAGCATAGTGTTTCATCCGCTTTTGCCTACTTTTCTTGATGCTTTGGTCATCTCCGACAGTACTCAGTAGTTGATAACGCCCTTTGCCTTGATCTTTCGTTATTTTCAGCTTGCATCTTATCGTTTCACACCTGCAGTCCTATACTGTACTGTACAGTATAAACTAACGTGTTCCACCATCTGTGACAGTGCGCATATGTGGCAATCAGTAGCATCAACAAAGAAACATCAAGTTTATCCCATATACATATCCACACAAGACAAGTCAATCGCATATTATAAGCAACCATAATATTAATAAGGTTGTTAGCACTTCCATCAATTACTCACATTAAAAGAATTGCTCCGAGTCTGCTGCATGTATGTAGTAGTCATGCTACCAGTTGTCTATTTAGTATAGCATACATACAACGCAGGCTTGTTGTGTCATTGTGTGTGTGTGTGTGTGTGGATACGTCTGAATTCATACAAGTAGATCTCTGACCATGGTAGGTGAACCAGCTATTAAAGCACACAGTACACATTGCATGTACTCACACCCTACCACTAACCACTACCACAATAACATATAGATCTCAGGAGCTCAGCGTACTAACTAATGACGAATGACAAATAGCATATCCACAGGTGTAAGTAAATATGATACGACATGGCACTAATATTCATTAATATTGTCAAGTCAAAGCCTACACGTCCTTTCTGTTCTTGATTGAGAGAGAGAGAGAGAGAGAGAGAGAGTCGCTGCTGATGGTTATCCTATCCTGCTGTCAGCATCTGTCTACTACGTGTAACCATACATGTTTCCTTATAATTTCAATTTTCTAACTTTGGTGACATTGTTATAATTGACAGGCTTGGCTTAATGTGCAATGTTTACACCTGCAATAGTATTTCCAATTTTTTGCGTAACCTTTTCATTGAAATACTAGTAGGTAATGCATCCAGATGTTTCTTTTCTTGGCATGCTATACGAATACTTAGGAACAAGTACGATGTAAAAGTGTATATGCATCATTCTATTAAACCATTTCATTTGGTCTTCGCTTCCCTACTATTTTGTATACTTTAAGAAATTATCATTATTATTACTAAATCATGTTTTCCTCTTCCCAACAATAAATTCAATCTTTAAACCGATACCCTATAAAAAGAGCCCTTGCCACATTACAACAATCTTCTAAGTCTCTTCCGTTATTAGCACAACACGAATGATAATACATGTAACCACGCTGTAATCAGCATCAGACGCATACTTTGATACAAAAACAAAAATGAGACACATGTAAAGATAATCTGACTTTAAAATGCACAAATGTGAACGACAAATATATACGGTATTTAAATTAACGCTTTACACTTACATACACCACACTTTTACAAATTCCGAATATTTGCCGACTCATTTCTATCGAAAACTCGCTTTTTCAAAATTAAGCATTAGGATGTGATTAAAATTCGTGGGTGCACTCGGTAAATTTTCTTTCTATTACGATGACTGTATATAATAAATACATTCACAAGAATCAACAAAACTCCAATTAGAAACAGAAATCAACAGCAACAGCATTATATTTACTTAAGGCTTATATTATTAACTGATCTACACCGTTCAAATTCATGTAATAAGCTTGTGAATTGGTAAGTCTTTTTCCGTTGAAAGCAGTTTCAATCCGACCACGGTTATTTCTTTGTATTTTTGCATGTATGTTTTACTCTATAGTACTGTAGGGATTATAAGCTAGGCTGTATTCATTACACGGCTAGTAGCTCAGTTATTAAAATGTTGCACATCAAACTGGCAAACGGCCACACAAGTACAAAAATGCTCAAAAACGTCAGGGTTTACAATTATTATGCTTACACAATTGTTACGCCCTATACATAACTGACCCAAAGTATGCGTTTACACTTTAACTATTAGATAACTACACACTATTTAACCAGCTTTCGGAGTAGTACAGTAAGTTAATGTAAAAAGAGAGACACATGGGAGATAGGACTTAAGAGGACAGAACACTTTACAAGTAAGGAAATTCATATTTTAAGACGAATCATCTATCAATCTATATTATAATAATATATTTACATAAATTATAGCAACGAGAGAAGTTCGTTTCACTCGTCGCATCACATATTATATTTGTGATTTGAAACCCCGGTAGTTTAGTCAAAGTATCAGTTACACCGTCCGAATACTCAATACAACATTGTCCTGGACAATTTAATATAATTAACAAGTCCAATGAATTGATGTTTTTTGCACATAAACATTTCATTGCAACAACGCGCTCGTAAAATGTATCCGAAGAAACCGTTATTATTGCTGACAACAATTATGCCGAGAGTTAACTTGGCATAATATTTCATTAACAACTACTTGTAGTAAGTTTGATACACTACTCCAATAATCCACGAAGAAACTATAGCAAAGTATTTGGGTACGCTTCTATATACCATCTGTCTGTGGGTGGAGTGACTGGCTATACTCCCCATGTAAACCCTAGCCGTACAAATTGTAAGATCATTATTTATAATAACTGTTGAAACTACAGTTCTGTAAAATTTTGTAGTGGTGGTAGGGTACATGTCTGTCTACAGAGAACTATCAAGTTGTGTAAAGTGTACACAAGGTAGTAGCAGTAGCTATGTTAAGTTCACATTGAAATATTATAATAATATAGTCAGAATTACAGTATTATATATACCATCTAATATATAAGATATTAGAGTGTATTTAAAGTGTGGGAAGCGGCAGACACCACTAATCTACCACGCCCCCTGACATCCCCCCAAAAAGCAATGGTATATTTCTTAGGAAATAATACACGTATGTAAGGCATTGAAAGTAGTTTTCACTGTAAGGAAAATATTTGACACAACAAATTTTCTAAATAGTGAGAAAAAATGGCTTGATTTGGACAATTCACGCTGCTAAGGAATCCATAATGTAGAGAATTAACAGGGCTCGTATTTTTAATTTTTAATTTTTACTTTACTCATTTCAGTTGTAAAATCTAAAGTTTAAAATAAAAACCGACCCTCTTTAAGTGGCTACCTTTAGGATTCTGAAGCAGTGTGCAACTTTTTGCGATTTACTTTTCTAAATTCTATTACTCCTATGACGAAGTCAAAAGGCCAATAATTATTTATTGAAAATGACATCACTTGGTCGTATTTTTGAAAGCTCTGCCGCTACAAATTCAGGAACCATAAGTATTAAATAATTTTCGAGTACGGTCTCTATGAAAAATCGAAACATTTATACTGCTCTACAGTATTCATTGATTTGATAATTGAATTTTTATAGCGAATGTTCCTTATTTCTTCATTACTTTATAATAATGAACATTGTGAACAAAATTTATCCGATCTCGTAGCCACAGAGCGACAGATACGTAATTAGCAATTATTAAAAGATTTGCATATCTCATGATAGTTTTTTTGTAACTACATCAATTCATTAACATTTTGGATGTCAATAAGTAACCCGAGCCAAACATCTAAAATAACTACGAATATTCTCTGGCTCTGTTCCAGTCGAAAACGCATTGGTAATTCAATCGTATGATTACGTAGCGCTGTAATAAGCACAAGTTAAATCTAGATATCGTTATAAGAAATTACGCAATTAAAGATTTTCGAAGCCTAAGGACGATAACCGGATTTGATGTCGGCTTGCAATCTTTCAGTATCCGCCGCCTATAACAAAATTTAAAAAATCATTATTAGTGGAATTACGAATAGGTAATGATTACCTTCATTATTATTAACTTTATTATTTTCTTTGTTAATAATGAAATAATAATATAAAAGTAATCAGAACTGCTAACAAATGTTTTCCTTAACAAATTAACATAATCAAACAACTTTGTGAAATTTCGAACAATACAACTTTGAACTACGTACAGTGTACGTCGTACACTTTGACAGACTCCTTGTCTGTCTTTGTTTGAAAAAAAGAAGGGTCGAAAAAACGAGTCTACTTTATTCATTTTACGCCATTTAAGCTGGACATACAAATAAAACTAATTGGTCAAATTAGACACTTTGTGCCTTGGAGGAGGGCTATTCGAACTTTGTACTTTTAGTGTCTATTTTTCTCTGTCGCTCACTCCTTCAGAATCAGCAATTTCCTTTCTTTAAAAATTGTATATACATACAAGTGCAACAAAGCTTTCGAATCAAACCGTTTTCGAAAAGCGTTGCGTGCACAACTCCTCTTTTGTGGTGTGTATGTAATAACTAGTTTGTTTAATATTTTCGCAGCTACCACAATCCCCCAAACCAGCAGGAGCACCCAGAAATTCCTACAGTGGAACACGAGTAGGAACGGAATAGTGATGGGAAAATGCTGTGCAAATTGTGTCAATTATCTACTACAATTCCATTTCGGGCACCTTCCACCTACACATACCATCATTATGATACTAATCATCATCCTCGCCATTTAAGAAAGAAGGAATGCCACAAGCGATGCAATTTCCCAACAGAAAAACAATGCTCGAATAGGATCGATAAAAATGTGAATATTTTAGTAAGGCCGACAAATGGATGAGTAAGCATGAGTCAAGGCACACGAAACAACCCCCGATCGGGTATTTGATTTATGTGGTTCCTGATGACGTGACACAGTAATTAAAAATTATTACTTTTCGCATTTTAAATATTTGTTTGTGTCATAATGCCGTAACTTGAGAACAATAATATTAATTGTTTGAATTATACTTTACAGAGACACTTTAGAACGTCAGCATGTAGGGAAGTTGTGTGTTGGGCAATACTCTGAAAACCGAATTAGTCCTGCTCATACTGGTGAGCAATTTTTCCATCAATCAGGCATTGGGGTTTGATTTTTTACAACCAAATAGCGGTTACGCCGCATTCGTCAACTGCCAACTTGGGGGTCGACTCATCAATGTTCAATGTCAAGGAACAAAGCAGACGATTGAAAGCTCAGTACCACCTAAGTA